>JAZKJV010001124.1:516332-674965 GCA_037367405.1 Ottelia alismoides | reverse complement strand
TTTCCAAAAAATTGCTGCCTTTTGTTCCGGCCGATGTGCCGCCACCTCTTGGTGTTGCCCCTGCTGCTGCACCGCTACACAAGAAGAGGAGGGCCGGCCGCCAAAGAGAAGGACTTGGGGGTCACAATGGAGGAGAAGAAGGATATTGCGGAAGAGGCCGAGAGGACCATACCCACGATTCCTCCTGAGGTCGTCTCCGCCTCCTCTGGTTTCAACGACGATGACGACGATGGCGATTTTTAACTTTCCAAAGCCACAATAGCTGCAACATATGCACACATAAACATGAATTTTCAAAAAAGCTCAAACTGTGTGTATATGTGCCTCTTTTTTTGCTAATGTTGTTTGCTTGTTGAAGATGTCGTGAGATTCCTCTTCATATGCAGCTTAAAAGGCTTTTGTAAAAATTATTGGCTTCCTTTTCGAAACACAAGCAGTCAAATGAGCTCTTCGAGTCAGCATGGGGAAAATGTACGATTTTAAATGCAAGAAAACATATTTCGTGCTATTCTTACATGATAAGGGAATTTTATTAATTTTTACC
This sequence comes from Ottelia alismoides, assembly GCA_037367405.1. Taxonomy (NCBI): domain Eukaryota; kingdom Viridiplantae; phylum Streptophyta; class Magnoliopsida; order Alismatales; family Hydrocharitaceae; genus Ottelia; species Ottelia alismoides. Next base: position 674,421 of record JAZKJV010001124.1, on the reverse strand, counting down.
GGATAAATAAATGTCATCCCGGACTAAACGATTCTAGGATAAAATGGTCACATCATTATTAAATTGTTTATTATGTCTATGCCTATGTTATTTATCCATTCAGCATTCCTAAAACTGACTAGACAAGAATGAGATATAGACCTCACTTATCATGTATCCCACCTTATTTTTCATCTCTCATCCGAACGCGTGATGTATTAAATGTGTGCAGTCACGATATTAACATAATCTTAAGCAAAATTGTCAGATAGAGACATAATATTCTTGTAAAATATATAGCCTATGATTTAATATTTGTCAACATATATGTTATGTTCGATATATATATATATATATATATATATATATGAGATTAATGGGGCTGCCCCTTGCGGGCAGCCAACATGGCTGCCCCCACGCCGTTTCGGCCGCTTTTTTCATTTTTTTTGAAAAATATCGCCATGTATATTCATCCCTATATCCCTCCTATATGCCACTCGAATTTCGTTAGAAACAGAGGCTCCTACGGCCTTCATCGAGACAGTCATTTTTAACGGTAACAGGATTTTTTAAATCGACACCATCTCGATGGAGGCCGTACGAGTCTCTGTTTCTGACGAAATTCGAATGGCATATAGGAATGAATTTACACGGTGATATTTTTCAAAAAAATAAAAAAAGCGCCGAAACGGCGCGGAGGCAGCCATTGTTGGCTGCCCGCAAGGGGCAACTCCATTATTCTCTCTATGGATATATATATATATATATATATATATATATATATATATATATATATATATATACATTCATTACGAAATCGTCTTTTTGTTTTGTAATCCCAACGAATATCATACTCTATCTCGATCCGTAGTTGATGATGCAACAACACGAAATCATACTTCTTATTGTGAGGGATAAAAGAGATAAAGGTTGTTCTCCACACAGCAGGAAGATTTACCATTACATAAAGGGATTTTTACTCCACAAATCTTGTAAAATTTACTAATTACCTCCTCGATTTTGAAACTACGTATTGCCCCCATCGATCCCGTAAATTTGCTCTGTCTTACCTCACAGACCCTTCCGTCAGTTTTTACTTAATTTGAGTCAATTGCTTGAGTTAGTCTTGAGTTAAAACTAAACCAATGAAAATCCAACCGTTGATATCCTACATCCATGGTCTTTCCAAAGGCCATCCTTTCCCCTTCTTCTACAAGCACATGACAACAGATGTTGGAAATGGAGGTGGAGCCACACAGGGATTCGGCAACAACATGGCCGTCGAGGAAGAGGATGTGGAGTGGGGGGAGGGGGGAGGAACGGCCTGGAGGAGGTGGAGTTTGGAGAGGGGTAGAGGTTAGGGAGGTCGAGGTGGGTGATAGTCTGAAGGATGTGGCTGGGGTGGGGCAAGGTGAGAGGAGGCCATTGAGGAAGAGATTTGGAGTGGGGGTCAGAGAATGAACGGCTTCGAAGAGGAGGTGGGCCAACAGCCCGGATGAGGAGGGCGGAGGTTGGGGAGATCGGGTCGGGGAGGTCGGGGTGGGCAAAGGCCGGGGAGAGATACATGTCAAAGAGTGGTGGAGGTTGGGGAGGTGGGTGAGGACTTGGAGGAGGTGGCGTAGGATGGGGAGGGGAGGAGGCTGGGGAGGTCAAGGGTGGACGAAGGTCCAAAAGGGAGTGCAGGTCGACGGCGGTGCAGGAGAGGGCTGGAAGGTCGAAGACGATGTAGGAGAGGTCAACAACGGCACATGGGAGTGATGGGAGGTCGAGGGAGGCATGAGAGAGGGAGGAGGCGGTGCAGGGAAGTGCTGGGAGGTCAAGGGCGACACGAGGGAGGCCGGGGACGACGTAGGGGAGGTGGACGGGAAGAGAATGTAAGGAGGAGGTTAGAGACGAAGAGAGTGTTGGGAAGATTTCTCGTATAGATCGAATCATGGAAAAATTATCAAAGTTGATAAGTGAATCCTGCACGATATGTCAACAACAACTACGAAGAAAATTTCAACCATAGAAAATCACCATAGATGCACGGAGAATTTTTTAATGTAGAAAACTCTCAATGGTAAAGGAAAAAATCACGGGATTGATCGCAACCCAAAATCAAGCACTATAATCAGAATTATCTCCCGTGATGAGCTTACAAAAGGCCGGCCCTCTATACGGCACTACAAATCATCAAGAAATGGAGAATAGTAGAGAGGATAAATTATCCACCAAAACGAGACTCCATCGTCAAACTGTAAGAAGAATGCAGGAGAAGAACTGCTCCAATGATTACTCCATCCAAACTTTACGACAATCACGAACCTTCCTTCTTCTTCCTCTCTCTCTCTCTCTTTTATTTTTTGTGATAGGAGAGCTTGTGTTGGCATGATACTGGTATGCACCCTATAACCCCTATTTATACTTCATGGAGATGAGAAATAAGAAAACATGAATTCCTACTTCCAATAGATTAGGAAAAGATGATTTCCTAATCTAAAAGATAATTGATCTCCTCCTCCAATTAGAAATTGATTTTCTTTCTAAGTAGGACTACCAACGTCCTATATATAGGGACTAGGTTCCCATAAGGAGGGGAACATATCCAACAAATCTCTCCCTCACTGACGATGTGGGAATTGCTCCAAACCTATGAGGAGCAGCATCTCTCAAACTTTCCAAGCAGCAAAGTCTTTGTCATCATATTAGCACCATTGTTACCTGAGATCTTATCAAGTACAAGCTGCTTCGATTTTAACGCATCCCGTATCCAATGATATCTGACATCGATGTGCATCGATCTTGCATTGAATGTAGAATTCTTGCCAATGTAAATAGCACTCTGACTGTCACAGTAAAGCACGTAGTTGTCCTGATGAAAATCAAGTTCATGCATGAATTTCTTCATCCACAGCAACTCCTTGCACGTCTTTGTAGTTGCAATGAACTCCGCCTCTATGGTGGATAAAGCAATACACTTCTGGAGATCAGACTGCCAAGAAACTACATCATCTGCAAAGGACATCATGTGATCTGATATGGATCTTCTTCCATAAGTGTCACCTGCCATGTTTGAATATGTGTATCCAAGAAGAATAGGCTTCTCTGCTCCAAAGCAAAGAGAGTAACTGCTAGTACCTCGAAGATATCTCAAGATCCATTAATTGCTTTTCAATATTATTTTTCTGGATTTGAGATGAACCTACTAACAACTCCAACTGCAGAGAAATATATGGCTTCGTACAAACCATGGCATACATGAGACTACATGTGGCTGATGCATAGGGAACTCGTTCCATATCTTTCTTCTCTGCACTGTTCCGTGGGCTATCTTTGGAACTTAGCTTGAAATACGCTCCAAGAGGGGTGCTAGATGGCTTTACCTTCTCCATATGATATCTTTGAAGTACATTCTCAATGTACTTCTCTTGTGAAAGCTGAAGTTCCTTGCTCCTTTGTCTCGAGTGATCTTCATGCCTAGTATCTGACTTGCATGCCCCAAGTTCTTCGTAGCAAAAGACTTGCTCAACTCCTTCAAAACAGAAATTCCTCTCTCTACTATTGTCTACAATCAGCATGTCCTCAATATAAAGCAACAAAATGATGAAATAATTACCTGAGAATTTCTTCACGAACACACAATGATTTGAAGTTGTCTTGGAGTAACCCATGCTCCCCCATGAACGAGTAAAACTTCGTGTACCACTGTCTGGGTGCTAGCTTCAAGCCATATAGACTCTTCTCCAGTCTGTAATATAGTTGTCCTTGCCTTTAACTGTAAAGCCCTCATATTGTAATATGTAGATTTCCTCCTCAAGGTCACCATGGAGGAAAGCTGTCTTCACATTCATCTATTCAACCTCTATATCAAGACAAGTTGTCAATCTGATAACCACCCTGATAGAAGACATCTTCACCACAGGAGAAAAGATCTTAAAGTCAACTCACTTCCTTTGGTAAAAACCTTTCACAACCAACCTCGCTCTGTACCTTGGATTTGTAGAGTATTCATTATGTTTCACTTTATAAACCCACTTGTTTCTCAATGCATGCTTGTCTTTGGGCAACCTGACAAGCTCAAAGGTATGATTGTCATGAAGGACTCCACTTCCTCTTTCATAGCTTCTACCCATTTTTCCTTGTTTGCATCTTGCGAGACATCTTTATAGCTTCAGGCCCGGCACTGTCTGTCAACAAAATGTACTCATGTGCAGAATATCTGATAGAGGGGTCCTCTCTCCCTCACGGGTCTCTGTGGTGGGAAATCCTCAAAGAAGAGCTCTCATCATCTTGTCCACCATCATCACCACCGTCATCTGTATCATCATCATTAGGAGTGGAGATCTGTGGTACATCCTCCTCATCTTCTGCATCTGGCCCTACTCATATGCATCATCTGACACCGCGTGTGGAGCTCTCTGTAAAGGGACTGGCTCCACATCATATGACTGATAGCTGCTCGAAGGAGAGTCCTTAGTTGCCTTCTGGATGTCCTCAATAGTTTGTTCTTCAGAGAAGACCACATCTCTACTCCTCACTAGCTCTTTTCAACCGGATCGTACAACATGTAACCAAACTCATATTGGCCATATCCCAAGAAAATGCACTGCTTCATCTTTGCGCCTAACTTGGACCTTTCATCCTTAGGGACATGGATAAAAGCAAGACATCCAAAGACCCGTAAATGATTGTAGGAGAAATTATTTCCATGCCAAATCTTGTCAAGAATATCACCATCCAAAGGTACATGTGGGGATAGATTAATAACATGAACAACAATATAAAGTACTTCACACCAAAAAGAGTTAGGCAACTTAGCTTCAGAAGGAAACATCTGACTCTTTTCATCAAGGTCATGTTCATTCTCTCCGCTATGTCATTCAATGGTTGCGTCTTGGGTAGAGTCTTCTGATGACTGATACCATGAGATCTGCAATACTCAGCAAATGACCCAATATACTCACCACCATTGTCATTACGAATGCACTTAAGTTTCTTCCCAGATTTTCGCTCCACTAGCATATGGAAGTCTTTGAAAATACCAAAGACTTGATCCTTCCACCTTAAGGCATAGACCCAAACTTTCTTGCAGAAATCATCAATGAATGTAACAAAATAAAGTACACCGCTAAGAGAACTCACTTTGAAAGGACCACAAACATCTGTATGAACAAGCTCCAATGGTTGCATCTTCCTAGAAGGTGGATGACTCTTGAAGGAGACTCTCGCATGCTTCTCATCCAAATAGTGTGTGCATCTCTCTAGCTTCTATTTCTTGATATCTGCCAGCATATTCTTTCTCACCAAACACTGCAGCCCCTTCTCGCTCATGTGTCCCAATCATCGATGCCGTAACTCAATAGATTTTGCATCTCCAATCACATGTGCAATATCATGAGAAATGGATGCATTCATGATATAAAGATTGTTGCTACACCATGAGCAATAACCAAGGATCCCCGAGTAAACTTTCATTGTCCGTCACCAAAAGTGTTGAGGCGTCCTTCATCAGCAAGCTTGTCTGCAAAAATGAAATTTAAGTGCATGTATGGTGCATGCCTCGCATCTTTGAGCATCAACACCGCTCTATTAGCATTCTTCAATGCAATGCTGCCAGTGCGAACAACATGAGACAAAGAACCATTCCCCATCTTCAATGTCCCAAAATCACCAGCTATATATGAAGAGAAAAACTCTCTCTGAGATGTAACATGTAAAGCATAACCAATGTCAATAAACCAAGAAGTACCATCCTGTGCGACATTCACCATCTCCTCATCACAGACAATGAAGAGATCATGTTGTGCAGTTGCAACAACGTTATCATCTTTTTTTCTTCCTTGTCACTGTCATTCATGTTAGCTCTTGAATTGGAAGCAATACTTCTTGATGTGTCCTTTCTTCTTGCAATAGTGACACTCCATGTTCTGATATCTGGACTTGCACTTGCTCATGTTGTTATCTCTGCTCATATCAGTATTGATCATGCTCCCCCCTATTCTCTGTGACAAGAACCTTTGATTGTGAAGAGCTTCCTTAGATTTTTCTCTGCATATCCTCATTGAGAATGCCAAACTTGACAGCCTTCAAATTTGCATCCCCGTTAACTGCAGAGTTAGTAAGTGATACTCTGAAAGTCTCCTCTGAATCTAGTAGAGTAGCAAAGTCCCAGCATCTCATCTTCAAATTTTATTCCCATGCTCATCAATAAACTTGTAATTTCTTGAAATCCATTCAAAAAATCTAACACAGAGCTACCCTTCTTGAATCTCAAGTTCACCAATCCCTTGAGAAGAAATAATTTGTTACTTCCCGTCTTGGAGGCGTAAAGATTTTTCAACTTCAACCACAAGCTTCTAGCGTGACTTTCATCTTGGATATGGTTGTAAACATTCTCATCAACAAATTATCTTATTAAGTCACAAACCTACTCGTGTTCAAACTCTCATTCCTCATTGATTTTGGCTCCGGACTTCTACATGGAGAACACCAGAAGGTGTATAGCCTTCACATATAAAAGATCATTCATCTTATTCTTCCACAAATTGTAATTAATCCCATTAAGACTAATCATCCTACTCGAATCAAACTCCATCTTGTAATCCGCCATTGAACCTTGCTCTGATACCACTTGTTGGGTACAGATTCCTTGTATATATCGAATCGCGGAAAAATTATCAAAGTTGATAAGTGTATCCTGCACGGTATATCAACAACAACTAGAGAAGAAAATTTCAACCACAGAAAATCAACCAAATATGCATCGAGAATTTTTCAACAACAACAAAGCATTTTCCTACAATTAAGTAGGGTCATCTAATGCATCGAGAATTTTTAACGTGGAAAACTCTCAATGTAAGGGAAAAAACAACGAGGTTGATCGCAACCCAAAACCATGCACTATAATCAAAATAATCTCCCGTGATGGGCTTACAAAAGGTCGGCCTTGTATACAGTGCTACAAATCACCAAGTAATGGAGAATAATAGAGAGGAGAAATATCACCAAAATGATGAATCTGTCGTCAAACATTAGGGAAGAATACTGGAAAAGAACTGTTCCAAAGATTATTCCCTCCAAACTTTACGGCAACCACGAACCTTCCTTCTTCTTCCTCTCTCTCTCTCTTATTTCTTTCTTGTGCTAGGAGAGCTTCTATTGAGATGGTCCTTGTATGCACCACATACCCTATATTTATACTCCATGGAGATAAGCAAATAAGGAAACATGAAATCTTACTTCCAATAGGATTGGGAAAAGTTTTCTCCTAATCCTAACGAATATTTGATCTCCTCCTTCAATTATGATGCAGCGTGGAACCAAAGTATAGGACCGAATATTTATTTAATTTTATCTGTTAATTTTATTTACGTTTATTTAAGTTATCGTGTCTTTAAATAAATAAATGAGATCGTTTGTGATCTCCAATAATTAGTTATAGATTTGATTTTCAAATTAGTCGGTTAATTAGTTAGAGTCAATTTAGGATAATTAGTTGTTAATTTGAATTAGTTTTCTATTTTGTAATCCCATCCCTCCTATATAAAGGGATGAGGGTCCATTGTTTTAGACAGTTCAGTATGTTATAAAATTGAGATTTATTCTCTATCTCCCTCCTTCTCCGTCTCTCTCCTCACGACCTACGCGTTCTTCTTCTCAAACCTCGCGCATCCGGCATGTTTTCTTTTCTCAACCCATCTATTTTCTCCACAAAATCCATCGTTCAAAATATTTTATTTATTTTTGTCGACGCGCCAAATTCCGATCTGCATCATTTGGTATCAGAGCATGGCCTACAGATCATCCTCACGATCTGACGATCCGTCCAGACGTTCGCGCCGACATGCGACGAAACACCATCATTCGTCGGAGCGTAAACGGCGAGCCGAAGAAGACTTCCAGGCAAAATGGCAAGATTTTGAAGCCCAAGATCAATATTTCCAATCCAGATATCAAGAGTTCTAGTCCAAAGGTCGAGAGATAATGACTAATCTCAAGGCTATGTGCGCCCTATCAAAGTTTTCGACTACCGAAGCCGTTATCCCAGGTTTTGGCGAAGAAAACCTCCTTGTGGAGGAAGATTCGCCCGCTGTCCAGCAGCTCCCAGATCTGATTCCGCCACCGGAATCGATCCCATCGGCCCCTTCGACCGTCCCGCCACAACCCCAGCCATCCCAGGTAACCCCCCTACCTTCCCCATCCCCGCTACTTCGTCCAGCCCTCGCAGCCGTCGTCCCCACCCCTACAGCCCCTTCGACATCTGTGACCCCAACTACCCCATCACTGCCACTACTACCTCCCGCCGCAATCCATACAACCCCCGTACCCTCATCCACCGCCCCCAATCCCCCTGCGACACAGCCCCCGACCACAGCTCCCCCCCCCCCCCACACACACCCTCAAACCCCACCCCCGAAGCCCAAAATCCCGACCAGACCAGCAAGCCACCGCCGCCCACCTGCAAGCCACCCCCGAATCCCAAAATCCCATGCCCCCGCAAGCCACCACCGCCCAGACCCGTGCGGGCTTCCTGGTGCACAACTGGCGTGATCCTCTCAACGTGTCCGCCCTCCCCTCTTCTCCCTTTTCCCCCGCGATTTTCTCCCGTGCCCTAACCTTCGCCGCCACCCCTCTCTTCCTCAGCCTCCTTCCCACCGCACCCCGTGCTCCCCCCAACCTCTCCCGCACTCGCCGCCTTCCCCAGCGTCAACCCGCTCGCCCCTGCTTCCCCTCCCTTCCCCGCTATCACCTCGACTGAACCCCGCACAGCCCCGCGCCTCTCCCACGCGTAGGCCTCCGCGCCCATGGCCCTCCAAGCGCCGCCTCTTATCTCGGACGCACAGAGCCCTAGCAAGGCTTTTCTCGGCATCTGTTAGTAAATAGATTGAGAATAAATCTCAATTTTATAACATACTGAACTGTCTAAAACAATGGACCCTCATCCCTTTATATAGGAGGGATGAGATTACAAAAATAGAAAACTAATTCAAATTGATAACTAATTATCCTAAATTGACTCTAACTAATTAACCGACTAATTTGAAAATCAAATCTATAACTAATTATTGGAGATCACAGGCGATCTCGTTTATTTAATTAAAGACACGATAACTTAAATAAACGTAAATAAAATTGACAGATAAAATTAAATAAATATTCGGCCCTATACTTTGGTTCCACGCTGCATCAAATTAGAAATTGATTTTTCCTTTTCTAAATAGGACTACCAATGTCCTATATATGGGCTAGGTTCTCACAAGGAGGGGAACATATCCAACAGAGAGGTGGCATCAAGATGTAATATTTATCTCTTTTAACAGGATCTGGTTAAATTTAATGGGCAAATGGATGGGAGTTAACCACAAGGTCTGTAAGATAAGAGTTAGCAAGTTTACGGGATCAAGGGAGGAAATACATTTTTTCAAAAGTCAATGAGGTAATTGGCAAAGTTTATAAGGTTTGTGGGGTAAAAATTCCTTACATAAATTGGCACGAATGACATAATTTCCGAAACAGACTCGTTAACAACAACCCAAAATACTTGAGTTAAATTGTCAAATAATAATCTTTATAATCCACTCTCCGATGTGAAACTATGTTTGGATTGGAGTATTTTGATTATTCAATTAAATCACTCCCATTCAGATCACATGCATGGAGGGTGAAGAGAATTTTTACAATGAGGATAGCCCGCCTACGTTGGTTATAATGTCTACACCGATAGGAGATGTGTAATTTCTATATTATGTATATGTACATGTATGTATATGTATGTGTATATGTACACACACTCGCATACATACTTAAGTATCTTCATGCAGCTGTCAGAGGATCTTTACCCTGTATTTGCAGTGTTTCTAGATGCAGATGGTTCTATAATCGAAATGCCAAGTAAAAAATCATCTTAGTAGAACAAGGGGAAGAAGATGAAGCTCTTGCAATACATCAAGCATTGAGGCCCTACATGCGCGCACGCACACACATAAGAGTGTTATTCTCATCACTGTGGGATTTGGTAATGGCAACATATCTCCAAATTGGCACTTAAAGCATGCTATGTTGTTGGGCCGTGGTCATGTTGCATACCTTTGATAGAGGCAACTCGTGTTTCAAGAGATTAAGTTGCTTTGGTGTGATTCTATCACCCATAATTGCTACAACTTGGGAAATCAAGGGAAATGAACTTGGCCATTTCACCCGTATGATCTGTAAGAAGTAGCTGATCCTACTGCTGCATACGAAACACAAGGAATTGAATTCTCAAAACAAAGTAAATCTAACAAGTAGAAGCTCAAGGTTGGGTTGGGCATCAGGCCGAGTCAGGTCGGGTTAAAGTTGGCCCGACCCAAGCCCATTTAAGTATATGGACTTGAGTCGGGCCTACGCCCATTTATTTTCAAATTCCAGGCCCAATCCCGAACCCGACCAAACCCGGCTTAAACAAAATGGGTCGGATTCGGGTCGTGTCGGACTAATTTAACACACACACACACACACACACATATATATATATATATATCATGTGTTCTGTTCTTCGTGCATTTGTCTGGTTGTTTCTTATGCATGTGTGCATGTTTAAGTCTTTAAGTACGCTAATTAATTCCTATTTCTGACATTAGTTGTATGTTGGAAATATAAATGTGGTAGAAAAATATGGTGACTTAAACCACCATTCAATTCACCGTTACATATTCTAATGTAAATGCGGGCACTATGACCTAATATAGATTGGTTAGTTACAGTTGTACATGCGCTAACACCTGAGGACACAGATTCCATTCTTGCATATTAATGTAATAATTTTGCATACTAATATAATAATGTTCTCAATCCACGCTAACAGATATGATTATTAATGGGTCTAAGCATTTATTCTACACTTGAAATAAGATATGAAAGTTAGAACATGGTTAGTAAGTTTGGACGGCTCGACAGATTTTTTTGTGGCAGGGTTAATAATTTGGGGTTTGGGCTTCAGAATGGATTGGGCTATCAGGCTTATGGGTTGGGCCTTCTCAGGCTCAAACCCAACCCAATAATCAATATGGGCTCATTTTGAGACCCATGACCAACCCACTAAATTTCGGATTCGGGTTTGGATGAGTTATGTGGGTCGGATTTTAGGCTGCGTTAGACCGGCCCAGTCCAATGCCCAAGTCTAGCTCAAGGCCATAGATCCACAACATTGTACATCCAATGCAAAATCACGAAACACTAGCATTTCGTAAAAAATAAGGCAAGTAAATAGATTCACCTCACCGAAATAAGAAATTCAAACAAAGTGTATAAGCATCTAACCTGCATTCACCGCTCAGCTCATTGTTACAAGTCCCGTAGCATCCAACTCCTTGTCATGGATTATATCCCAATTCTTATCCAGACATACGACGAACTATGAATCCTACAGATTTTTGACATTCTGCAGATCCCCAAATGAACAATAAAAGAAAATCACTTTCCAGTTCGCTCTCTTCGTTGCTCAAATTTCATACCATCCTTTTTCATGTCCGAACATGAGAACCGAAGTCTCTAACCTTCCCAAATTCACCATCATTTTTGAAACAATGTAGCGCAGTTTGAGAGATCTTTAGTCGATACATTCAAAGCCATATTAGCAACCATGTGGCTTAAAACTTGGAGATCTCTCAGGTTTCTTTGTAATCTACTACTTTCTTCAGATATGGTTTAACAAATAAGAAACGCAGTTGAAATAACTCTGCCCACAAAGACAGTTCACAATTTGTTGTTTTCAAAAGGGATTTTTACCCGGCAGACCCCATAAACTTTGTCAATTACCTCTACGACCTTTGAAACAATATAATTCCTCCCTCGACCCCGTAAACTTGCCAACTCTTACCCCATGGACCCTCCGGGTAGTCTGTTTGAAGCTCATGGGGGTTCTTGGGGTAATTTTTAGGGTCGATAGGGTAATTACGTTGTGGAAAAGGTCGTAGAGGTAATTTAAAAAGTTTATAGGGTCTGCCGGATAAAAATCCCTTTTCAAAATTACATCATTAAACTTCAGATTGGATTCCCACTCTATATGTAATTTAAACTCAGATGCAAGATAAACAAATTAAAAAATATAACGATAATCCCAAGACAAGAATATCTGTTCACCAACATACCAAACCCCTTGATTAAAAGTAACACACATCACATAGGGAGAGAGCATAGACAGAATTCAAGGACAGAGGAACTGCAACTAGCGCAACTTAATGCATCACTGAGTGGAAAATTCCTAACCACTTCAACTGCCGGCATCAACTAGGATATATTATATACATAACCGAAACTACATGGATGACATTAGCAACAGAGCATGTGATCACAAGAATGCAATCATATATGTATTATGTATGACAACCAAGAATGCAATTCTTGTTAATTCCCAACTGCCTTTGCATATGTCATGAAACTAATCTTCTGAAAACCATCTAGACTTACAATTCCAACATCCAACCTAAGATGACAGTACAATCATGCAAGGAACGATTTAACATGCAAAGCAAGCAAGCAGGCGCAGTTAAGAAGTCACGTCTTACACAACATATGGATACCCAATTGCACATAGACAAAATCTACCAACCTCGATTTATTCTCATAATCGACAAGCACAACTAGCAGGGGATTCCGATCACGGCCGCAACCTGCAATGGACAGCAGAGCACAATTCAGACATGTACATCGTAACACGAACAAGAATTAAGCTAAACTTACTAGCAATCTCCAGGCAGTTCTTTGCGGATGGCTCCATGGGCAGCATCCAGATCCTCGTCCAGGAATATATCCCAATCTCCATCCCACCTGATGAAGAACTCGGTATCTTCGAAGTACTTGACGCGGTGGCTGTCCCCAGCGGGCGTGTACAGGTAGTCCCCCACGCCGAGCTCGAAGCTCTCCCCCTTGCTGAGATTCCACACCTTCTTCCTCCCCTTCATCACAACCACGTCATGCCCGAACGTGTGGCGGTGCGCGGGCTCCACGCTGCCGCGTTCGAAGCGGACGATGGCGGACGTAGGGCTCTCGCGGACGATCTTCATCTCGGCACCGGGCATGATGGGGACCTTTTCGAACTCTATGGACTTCCTGAGGGCGCAGATGGAGCAATCCGAAGGGGATCCGGAGGGGATGCGGGCCATCTCGGAGATGGAGTTGTCGAGGAAGGCGGAGATGTCCTGGGGCCAGGGGGCGTCGCCGGAGGCGGGGCAGGGGGCCTTGAAGGGAGTGCGGAGCCAGGCGTCGAGGATGAGGGCGGCTTGGTCGGGGGAGGTGGAGAGGCCGGAAAGGGAGAGGACGTTGGAGGAGTTGATGGAGCGGGCGTTGAGGGCATCGGCGACGGAGGAGCAGGTGGCGGCGTACACGCGGGGGTACTTGTTGGCGAAGATGGACACGCCCGCGCCGGTGCCGCAGGCTAGGAGGCCGCGGGTCTCGACATCGCTGCTGGTGGCGGTCGTGGAGACGTGGCGGGCGACCTTCTCGGCGATGGAGTAGTAGGGGCCGGTGCCGAGGTCGAGGAGTTGGATGTGGGGGTGGGCGGTGCGGATGTGGGAGAGGACAGCGTCCTTGAGGGCGCAGCCGAAGTCGTCGGCGCCGGCCACGATACGGAGGGGAGCGACGGAGGTCGGGGTGGACTCGGCCATGGCCGTGGATGGAAGAGGGAGGCGAGAGTGGCAGTGGATGGGACTGAGGCTGCTGGCGTTCGTGGGGGGATCGGCGAAGATAACTACAAGACTGGGGCGGCGCCCTTCGACGAAACTAATTCGGTCTCGGGTAAATTACGTTAAATGTCTCCGAATTGGGGATCTATATCAAAAAGGTTCGTGATATAAAATATCACGACGTTTAAGCAAGGATGCAAGATGAATATGAATATATGTCATTGTATCCATTTTATGTAAATATCGGAATCAGTATCTGCATTTTATAAGAGAGATATAGATATAGATATCGTTTTGATATCAGCATCTACATTTGTATAGTTGTTTTCATTTATAAATATCGTTTTATATTTATTTTTAATCATATATATAATATAATTTTATATCCCACTTTATATAATTAGAGGAAAGGAGGTCTACTTTTGTGAAGTAGGTAACATTATCTACTTCACATCCATTTTTAGCAAATATTTTTAGTTTTTTAAAAAATACTTCTTTAGATTTTTATAACTATATCCCTCTAATATGTCATTCAATTTCATCAGAAACAGAGACTCACATGACCTCCATCCAGAACAGGTAATTTACTGCAAATCTAAAACCGTTAAAAATACCTATTCTAGATGAAGTTCATAGGAGTCTATGTTTTTGACGAAATTTAAATGACATATTAGAGGGATATAGTCATGAAAATCCACTGTGCTATTTTTCAAAAAAAATGTAAAAAAAATTGCTAAGAATGGATGTGAAGTAGGTAAAGCTACCTATTTCACAAAGTATGCTCCCTTTATCTCGTATAATTATTATGATATAAGTATATTTACTGTATTTATATCATGTGTATTCTATCCAATACAATATATTTAAGAAAATTCATATATTATTTCGGACATCATCCTTATGCAATCAATATCATTTTATAACACTGTTTGTTTCTTTAAAAAAATAGTAACATGGTGTTTTCATATTCCACAACATCTATATCCGCATTCACATTTAAAATATATAAAAATTTGATAACGTCTATATCAATATATGTATCTTACCCGTATCCGACCAGTTTGACATTTATGTTTTGCAACACTTTTGACAAAGGATAGACTTATTTTTTTCTAAATCAAGATAGAGAAAAGTAGCATTACATGTATGATACCCGTTGGATTTGATTAATAGCATGCGACTATATGTCATTATTATTGTTAATTGTTATCCTTATCGTCACGAAAATGGTATGCCTTTAAAATTTCGATGACTTTAATGACAATACTAACGACATATATATAATGTAATTTTTAATTCATTAGTTAAATGAAAACATATAGTTAATAAATGGTCACAACAATAAAATGTTAGCATAAGAATGTCATGATATCTTGTTAGCTTTCCTTTCATATAAAGACTGGACGTTGGAATCCTTTTGTATAATTTACTATCCCTTTTTATCTAATCACAAATACTAAATGCATTACAATCGGTAACAACTATAATTATAAAAATATGGAGTTTTTACACTAATGTCCCTCTAAGATTCTATAATTATAACTAACTGTGCCCTTTTTTAATATCACTTAAAACAGGATGCGCGCTTTATTTGGTGTATATACGATGACATGATCGAAAACAAAATTTAATGATGGTGCAAAGGCACAATCAAAATATATGAGCTTACATTTCACAATCTAAAAAATACGACAACTATAAAATAATCAAGGGATATTTACACTCATAATCCTGAGTAATATGGTAATTAACCCAGAAACCCTCTATAAACACGAATTACACCGAAGATCTTGAATAGCAATTAACTCTTACGCTCATAACCTTGTGTTATCTTCCATCCAATTTGCCGTTAACTATTGACGGTATCCGTTATGTATTTTATATTTATACCCTTTCAGTTTCTATTATTTTACATTCTATATCCTTAAAGTTTCTGTTATTTTATATTGTGTACCCTTCTCCTCTAGCCCCTCGCCTAGCTCCTCCTCCTCCAGTTAGGCACCCCCCTCGACGTCCTCCGCCGACCTCCCGTTCACCCCCTCGCCGACACCCCCTCCTCCCCTTCCGCCTGCAAGCTCCCCGCCTCGTCGAGTACCACCCCCCTCTCCCCCCGGCCGCATCCCCGCCTCGTCGAGCCCACCCCCCCCCCCCCCCCCGGCCGCATCCCCACCTGCAGCACATCCTCCTCCGCCCGCAACCCCAAACCCACCCCCCTCCGAGCCCGCAAGCAGCCCCCCTCCCCCCGGCCGCATCCCCGTCTGCAAGCTCCCTGCATCCACCCACCCGGCCGCATCCCCGCCTGCAGCACATCCCCCTCCGCCCGCAACACCAAACCCACCCCAAGCAACCCCCTCCCCCCGGCCGCATCCCCGCATGCAGCCCCCGCCTGCCCCAGTACATATATGGACGTGAGTTTTTTACGTTTTTGCGGATACAGATAAGATCACAGATATTGTTTTAAAGTTTTTTTAGGACATAGATACGGATATGATTGCATTTTTTAGAGATACGGATACCTATATCTGTATTTCCGAATCTATATGTCGATATTATATATATATAGAGGGCTTATCTAGAGGGCCCTGTGCCCATTTGGGTTGTAATGAGCACTCTATGAGAGACGTTAGATTATAATCTTGTGGTTAAAATTAAATATAAAATTTAATAGTAAATTTGGCACTTTCTGATTTCCATAACCGCTCATGCGTAATTCTAGGACGTTAATTTCCTTTTTGAAAACGTAATTACTATTCGAGTAATTACCTAAAAATTCATTAGGGATGTGTGACTGCGGCAGACGACGATCAAACAGAGACAATTCCTATTATCATTTTCTTTGGCGATCGATTGAAGGTAGTTCTGCATCGATAATCAGTAAGTTTTTATGTTTATTAACATTCAATGATCAAATTCTAACACATGGAATAAGTTAGTACTTCCGTATGTGTAAAAATTGATTTATTATTTTTTTCTCTGTGAAAATGAAGATTTCAATTTCTCAGATTCGCTTAGTATTTGTTTGCAAAGAAATGGATTAATTACTAATACAAGTTCTCACATATTTTAATCAAAATTTAATTCATATAGTATATCATGAATTTGTTGGCGAAATTGAAACTGTTTTCTTTCTAATATTCCTTCTGCCATAGGAATTTTTTTGGTTTTATTACTTGATATTATTATCAAGTCGCAATACTATTGCAATGTCAAATGTTACCAAAATATTCTTCTTTCTTAATGTTGATTATCTAATTCTTACTTTTACAACTTACTAGTTTTTTGTTACTTACGTATATTAAAAGCTCACTTGTAATTAGGAGATTGTTACTGAATTGATAATTGTTACTTATCTTAGTAATATTCTTACTGATACCAAATATTTGTTGATTTGTTACTTGTAATTCTTAAGAAAATACTAATACATATTATAAAGTTACTGATGGTAAGTATAGAAATTACTAGTTATATTCAAAATGCATCAAAATACTTTTGTAAGTTTCCGAAGTTACAAAGCGTTTTCTTATGTGTTACTGATAGTACTCTCTTACGTATACAACTTAATGATACTTTACAAAAAATATGTTATGAGTTACAAGTCTATCCTAGATTCTTACTGATACCGTTATATTTCCTTAGTTTCTTATATATCCTAAGAAATTACTGATACTTTATATAGTGTTACTAACATATCCCATATTCTTACTGGTATTCCTATCATTAATACTTATTTAGGTTATATGACTTTAGTTACTTACGTATTTCAAAAATTTACTGATGCTTCAAATATTGTTACTGAATGCAACATGAATATTACTTTTCATATATCTTGTTATATAATATCAAACTTACTGATGTTTCAAAAATTGTTTTATGTGTTAGGTGTTACTTGAAGGCAACATGGACTTCAATTGCAATGAGGTCACGACCGGATTTGATATTGAAGAAATACCTAACTTCCGCGCCGAGATTGCTTCTATTTTCCTGAAGGGAAATAAATTATTCATTAGCTTCTTTTTGGATACAATTTTTTGTAAATGTATGAGGGCAATGTCAAATTCACTTGTAATTAGTATAGAAATTTTTAAAGTTGTTATGTAATGTACAAACAAAGGGTTTAATTCAAACTTTCTCAAATGAATATCTTTTAATTTTTAAAGTGAAAGAATTTGTTGACGATTGCTTAGTTTTGCAATTGATATTTCAACAACAAAGATAATGGTGTGTTAACTCTTGAATGAACAATTTGTATCATTGTGTGTGCTTGTAATTTTATGATTATTCCAAAGTCGGTAAAATATTTATATTATCTTAGTTACTTACATATCATAACAAATTATTGATACTTCAAAAAGTGTTACTGATGGTAACCGTAAAGTTACTTGTCTAACTAATACCAATGTCTATATTACAAGTAGTTTTATTAGGGTTATTGGTCTTTCTCTCTTATTGGTACAATTTTATATAACCTTACTTACTTACGTATCCTAAACAAATTACTTATACTTCGAATAATGTTACTGATGGAAACACTAAAATACATATACTATTTTAATATATCAAGTTACTGATACTAATTGTCGATGTTACAAAAGTTTTGATAGGAGTTACTGGTCTTTCTCTCATAGTTACTGATACAGGTTATATGGTCTTACTTACGTATGCTAATAAATTACTTATACTTCGAAAATATTACAGATGACATCATTACAAATTACTTGTTATAAAAGTTTTTTATTATACCAAGTTACCGATGCCAATAACGTGTATTACTAGTTAGATTTTACTTAATTTCCTCTCATTCTTACCTATACAATTGAAGTAGTCAAACATCCAAATATACCACATAACATATTTTATTAATTCAGGCTCCTAACCAGAGCTTAGTAGCAAACAAATAAATGAATTTGTGTCCTTATACATCATCTTTCTCGAAAACAAATGACAAATGTGTACACATAAAGGATTGATAATTAATAGACATGGAAACTATGACATGTGCGCCTCCATGATGATAAATATATTGGTCGTTCCGCGATATGATGATCTTGAGAGATGATGACTCCACAGAGGAATCTATGAGAAAAGAGTTTATCATCGCAAGTAATATGGTTGATGATCCAGACATCTAACATACCTGAAAAAATAAAGCAATATAAATTAGATGTAACTCGTAAGAATTAATCATGGAATAGAAAAAATAAAATAATGAATCGTAATTATAATGTAATCGTGATCAATAATTTGTATTTTTTACCAACGTATTAGTAACACATGGGAGAAATATTACAAAACAATAGCCATATGATAAAATGATGTTAGTAATTGATTTGGATTCAAAAGTAACTAAGAACGAGACATTAGTAAATCAGTGTATAACATTAGTAACTAAAATGACATATCAAAATCAGTGTATAACCCCAGTAACATTTATATTGATTTTTTTACTTGAGATACTTAGCGACTTACTGATACATTAAAGAAATTTACTGATAGCAGAACGAAAATTACTTGTTATGCTTTTATTACAATAATTTACTAAAGCCTATTCACGATGATACGGCTCCTTTAACATGTATTACTGATCACACTCTCATTACTACTATTATATTGCATTTTGTTACTATTATATTACTTTGTTACTTGTCATACATAGCGACTTACTGTTACCTTAAAGAAAGTTACTGATATCAGAACGAAAAATACTTGTTACTTGTGTATTGCATTTTGTTACTTGTGATACCTTGTGATTTATTGTTACCTTAGAGAAAGTTACTGATAACAGAACGAAAATTACTTGATATGTTTTTATTAAAAAAAATTACTAAAGCCAATTCACGATGTTACGAATCCTTTGAATTTTTTTATTGGTCACACTCTCATTACTACATATGAAAAAAAAATGAAAAACTAACTCTTTATGATTTTTCTAAATAGCATACAAACTGAAAAGTGAAACAATGAAAAATATTCGTATGAAATATAATAGATACCTGATCTTTCAAAGATATTGTTCTTATCAACCAAATCGAGATGATTGTCTTCAATATTGACTTCCCAAAAATTATCTTCACTTTCTAATCCTTCGAGGAAATCTTTTTTCATAATTGCTTCAGAAATATGGCGATCACAATCCATTCGTGAATTATCCATGTACGAAACCTAATAAAAAATATTAGACAAGAAAAAACAATAATCATAAGAAAATTCTATCAAAATACCTTTGATTCCGAAAAGACTATCGCAGAAATACTAGCACACAGAACGATCGAGCGATCCGCTCTCAAATTGTGAAAATTAAGTATATTCTGAATACAATAGCAAATGATACCAAAAAAGTCGATTGCTATTTTAGGGAGTTTCATTACGATTCAAAATTAAAGCACTTATCATTACAATTATCGCTCCTAAAATCATGAGATTTAAACGTTTGATCTAACGGTGGATATGATGGGCTCAATTTAACATAAATGGGCACATGGCTCTCTGGATAAAAATCCTATATATATATATGTGTGTGTGTGTGTGTGTGTGTGTGTGTGTGTGTGTGTGTGTGTGTGTGTGTGTGTGTGTGTGTGTGTGTGTGTGTGTGTATAGGGGTTGATGGGGCTGCCCCCTTTGCTGCCCCGCCCCATTTTTGGGCAACTTTTTTTATTTTTTTTGAAAAATATCATTATGTATATTCACCCCTATATCTCTCCTATATGCCATTCGAATTTCGTCAGAAACAGAGACCCCTACGGCCTCCAGCTAGACAGGATCGATTTAAAAAATCCTGCAACCGTTAAAAAAATGGCGTCTGAATGGAGGCCGTAGGAGTCTCTGTTTCTGACGAAATTCAAATGACATATAGGAGGGATATAGGGATGAATATACATTATGATATTTTTCCAAAAAAAATAAAAAAAATTGCAAAAAATTAGGCGGGGGCAGTCAACTAGGGGGCAACCCCATTTTTCCCATATATATAGGGAAAAATGGGGCTGCCCCCACACCTCATTTTTCGCAATTTTTTTTATTTTTTTAAAAAAATATCACCATGTATATTCATCCATATATCCCTCCTATATGTCATTCGCATTTCATCAGAAACAGAGACTCCTACGGCCTCCATCCATACGTCATTTTTTTAACGGTCGCAGGATTTTTTAAATCGACCCTGTCTAGATGGAGGCCGTAGGAGTCTCTGTTTCTGACGAAATTCAAATGACATATAGGAGAGATATAAGGGTGAATATACATAGCGATATTTTTAAAAAAAATAAAAAAAATTATCCAAAAAATAGGGCGGGGCAGCCCCATCAACCCCATATATATATGAGGCAGGGGAGGCTGTTCTGTGTAACAGCCAAGTTGGTTGTTACACGGAGCAGTTTCCCCCATTTTTTTATTTTTATTTTTCAAAAATTTTTCATGTATATTCATCTATATATCCCTCCTACATGTCATTCAAATTTCATGAGAAACGGAGACTCCTAAGCCCTCCATCTAGAACAGATCGATTACAGCAAAATTCAGACCGCTAAAATTTACCCGGTCTAGATGGAGAGCTTAAGAGTCTCTGTTTCTCACGAAATTTGAATGACATGTATGAGGGATATATAGATGAATATACATGAAAAAAATTGAAAAAAAAATAAAAAATAGGGGAAACTGCTCCGTGTAACAACCAACTTGGTTGTTACATAGAACAACTTCCCTTCTCTCTCTCTCTCTCTCTCTCTATATATATATATATATATATATCAACTTGTGTGTGTATTTCTATAGTGTTACTTACAATATATTGCGTCTGAATTTTATTCAAATGTGGGAAGAAAAATATAAATCTTTATATAATTTAATTGTTTTTTGCATGTTATTATATTTAGTGGAATAATATATTTTTTACGTTGTTCTCTTTATTAATTTTGATTTAATTAGTTATTAGTTTCAACTTTGAACGTAAGTGTTACAAGACATTTATTATGTCCGTAAAATATCTGGTTATTTGTTTTCATATATGTTTTTAAGGATATGATTTGCAATTTTCAATACCCACAATATTTATGTTTTTGTATCTGTATCCATATTTTAAAACATAAAGAATATGGTAACACTTATGTCTGAATCCATGTAGCACAATGTGTGTGACCACTTTTCACGTGTGAGAAACTCTTTTTGTACCGGGAGGTTAATGTGTATCTCTTTTTGCAAAGCAAGTGGGAGAGTCTAATCACAATCAATTTTCTCTTCTTCAATTCATTTGAACGATATATTTTGAGATTTATAATAAATGACAAAATCGTTTTTATATATGTTGTTTATCGACCGACATGCCACAATTAGGGTGGAGCATTGGGTCAGGCCGGCTCTGACCGGCCCGCAATAGCCCAAATCTGACATGAACCTGATGTATATATGGGTCAAGCCTGGACCCTCATATTGGCAAAATATCGAGCATGGGTCAGGCCCGGCCCTGACCCGTGGGAAGTTGGGTTAGCCCGACTCGGCCAGCTTCCCTATGTTTAAAAAAACAGCTCGTAGAAATCCCATCCAATTTAGTTGGTTTGGGCAAGGTTGGACCGTCCCTAATTACTTCCATGCACGGATCAACCACCAGAAGCATAGGCCATGAAGAGGCTTTCACACATGCTCAGATGATTTGTGATGGGAACACATGCACTTAACATCTTTCGACTATTTCTCACATGACTAATTATGCGTGAAAGATGATGACATGATTCACCCTGTCGAGCTATAAATGTGTATGCTTCTGCAGGGTTCTTTTTCTTCTTCTGTTGGCTAATGGTGCACAGTAGTACATGAGTAGGAGAACAGATTGTTGTAAGGAACAAAAATAAAGATTTCAGATCGATCCCCATAATTTGAGATCATGGAAAGTATTTTTTCTTGAAAGCGTAGAATGTTGACCTTCACTAAACACGTCTTGACCCTATTTGCACCCGGTTCAATCCAGAGTATTGAAAAGAGTTTCCACACATTTCAGGAGAGAGTGATGCTTCTTTCTAGGCAGTGTAAGCAAAATGTTTTAAGGACATGGCAAGATTGGAACATTCTTCTGGAGAAGACACAACGGACCAATTTATGTGCCTTATCGCAGTTGTGCTAGCTCCACCAGCCATTATCTTATCTGTCTGTAGGCGATGGAGCCCTTAATGAGGCTCGTAATTCGAAGCAAAGGGTGGTTGGATCAGCATGCTTAGAACTTGGTGTGTTTGGTTGGGGGGTTACCCTCCACTTTGGGTGGGTTACCTCCCAAAACCCATAAACCCAACCCACTAGTGGGGCTCACTCTCTTTCCAACCAAAAAAATATATATTATACCATCATATCATCTAAAAATCATAAAATACTTAACTTCTACTCACTATTCCAAACTTCAATACAATCACATCACAACAACCACCTACTTTTTCAAATTTCAATACAATCATACCATAATAACTACCAACTTTTTCAAATTCCAATACAATCACATCACACAAACCCTTCCAACCCTTAACCCACCAACCAAACACACAAATACAAAACCGGGTTATCCACCCCTGGATAACCCACGAACCAAACACACCCTGTTTCTTCATGATAAAATCCTCAGTTACCGAGCTTCTTCTTTTTTTTACAAATAATCAGCGGGATTTGAATTAAGATGGGTTGCGCGGACAACCAACATATGGATGAGACATTTGTATGCTGATGATTATTACAGTAGAGGTCTGATTTAAAAACCGTCGGCATGGATGACTATGGCGTCTATGCCCATTTTCTGTTTGACACGATCCAGAATCTCCTCTTCGATAGATCCAACACTAACTAAAACAAATACCTGAACTTCTTTTTATTGTCCAATTTGTTGTGCCCGATCCTCAGACTGCTGGTCCATTTGAGGGTTCTAGTCACTGTCAAAGATTATCACAATGTCTGCAGTCCAAACCAACTCATAGTGTTAGGTGGTTTACAATTAGACCTCTTGTAATTGTCAATTAGGGGTGGATCCTGTTGAGAAAAACGTCAACAGCATACATACAGAAATCCATACGACCACAGATTTACAGAACAGATTACCATATGTATGAATCCAGGTTAACAATGATAAGAGAAGCATCCGTTTAATTAACATATGCATATTCGCGCAAGGGAGAAATCCGGAAACCAAAATCATGACAAACAATGCGACAAAGAAAAGTAGAGTTAGAGATTACAACCGAAGCGTCCTGTTGTAGGACTCCCCTTAGAGAGACAGCGCCCCCCACTTTACCGGCGCACAGGGCCTTGACGTGCCGCTCCCAGGGTCCGACGGTCCACGCTCGTTGACGGTGCGCACCGTGCTTGAGCGTCCTCGAAAGCCACCTCAGTAGACGAAACCCGAGATCGAGAGAGAGGAAAAAAGGAGCGTCCTCGCGAGAGAGAAGGGCGCTGAGAATGAATGGGGTGAATCTTCGTCACCCACACCCACGCCCTTTAAGAGATACTTAAAGGCGTCCGGGCGGTTACGTTTTCGTGAGGAGATAATGGGGCGTAACGCTTGGAAATCAAAACTCGCGGTTACAAAAACCGACTTGGTCTTTGCCACGCCACGCCACGCCGCAGCCGCGCCCACGCCCGAGCCCGGCCCGGCGCGGCGCGCGCGCGTGCGTGCGTGTGTGTGTTGTGGTCTAAAATCCTCTCTAGTCTGTTTCCAGACTAGTCTCAGGACTTCCCACATATAAACCAAGTCTCAGTTTTCTCTCTCCACGATGTGGGACTAAACAGCACCCCACAGGGTTGAGACATTGAATTCCAGGAATTGAGATACATCAATACAACTTGATATTGACCATCAAATTGCATCAAACTATCCCAATACCGTTAATTCCAACAATCCCCCACGAATTCACTGTTGAAACACGAAGAGCCAAGAATCTCGGGTTTCCACACTCTGCTTTCAGTAAAGGTACCTTCCGGTTTGAACCATTACTTGAGTTATCCCCTTTCACCATCACAGGAATAAAGTGAACTATGTCTTGAACTTTAATCCTTTGATGTAACGGTATCGAGAGGTAACAACGGAGTGAAGTCTATGGTGACAATCTTCTGGTTTTGGTGCTATTAATGGCCTTGCACCCTACCCTGTTTCATGAGTATATTAAAGGATAAACCCTCATCCTTTATCTGCGGCCCACAGAAATACTCATATAGGTGGCATTCTCCAAGGATGCACTGCTAACATCCTGCTTATAAAAGCTTGAATCCATTAAGAGCATAATGCTCAACCTTTTCCTGCAGCTTTCAGGCACTCGACTTTCCAGGGATATGACTCACATGCAAAGTATTGCATATTGAGTGCCAACCAGTTCCCCTTACAGCTTGTTTTCCCATTGAACCTATTTTGTGGGATCTCCACTCATTTAGGTTGGGTTGCTACTGCGGGTAAACTCTCAGTGGGTTTCAGCCCCATCCCAAGTCTGGATTTTTGGACTAAAGATCTATCAAGTCCCTTTGTAAGTGGATCTGCCGTGTTATCTTTGGTACCAACAAATTCCACAACAATCACTCCAGAAGACACCAAATCCCTAATAGACTTAAGTCTAACTTGGATATGTCTTCTTGTTTTCTGATTGTACTTTGAACTCTTTACCTTTGCAATAGTAGTCATGCTATCACAATGTAAAGAAATTGCCGGTATCGGCTTACCCACCATGGGCATCTCAGAGAGAAGCTCCCTAAGCCATTCAGCCTCAATACCTGTTGTGTCCAAAGCACACAGCTCTGCCTCAAAAGTAGACCGAGCCAAGATGGTCTGTTTCACGGACCTCCAGGAGACTGCACCGCCTCCAAGGGTAAATACATACCCAGTCACACCGTTACTCCCGGAGTCCTCCATTTGACCTATCCAACTTGCATCACTATATCCTTCTAAGACAGGAGGATATTTACCATAATGCAGTCCAAGAAGTGTAGTACCCTTAAGGTACTTCAACACTCGATCCAAGGCCTCCCAATGAGTACGGTCAGGACAGCTCGTATATCTACTTAACTTTGCGACCGTGAATGAAATATCAGGTCGAGTACAGTTCGCAAGATACATCAAGCTTCCTATAATCTGGGAATATCGTAGCTGTGCTACAGGTACTCCACTCTTGTTCTTGCAGAGGGGTTTAGATGAATCATAAGGAGTGCATACAGATTTACAGCTCTGATAGCCAAATTTTTCAAGAACTTTCTCAGTATAATGTGACTGAGACACAGCTATCCCATTAGCAGATCTAATCAGTTTGAGCCCCAAAATCACATTAGCAACTCCTAAGTCCTTCATCTCAAACTTACTACTCAAGAACCTCTTGGTTTCTTCCACTATCCTTATGCTTGATCCAAATATCAAAATATCATCTACATATATGCATAAGACAACAAACATATCACCTTTAATCATAGAGTACACACATTTATCGGATTCATGAACAATAAAGCCATAAGACTGGATAGTCTTATCAAACTTGTCATGCCACTGTTTCGGAGCTTGTTTTAATCCATAAAGAGATTTTACAAGCCTACAGACCTTTCTTTCATTACCAGATGCTACGAATCCCTCAGGTTGGTCCATATAGATCTCCTCCTCAAGATCACCATATAAAAAGGCAGTCTTCATATCCATTTGATGAATTGTGAGATCATGTATGGAGGCCAACGCAATGAGCATCCGAATCGTAGTCATTCTAGTAACAGGAGAATAGGTATCGAAATAATCAATACCCACTTTCTGTTTGAAACCTTTGGCTACAAGTCTTGCCTTATATTTTTCTATGGATCCGTCCGGTCTAAGTTTTCTTCTGAATACCCATTTGCTTCCTATGGTGGAACACCCAGGAAGTAGATCGACCAATTCCCACGTGCCATTTGAAATGATTGAATCCATTTCAGATTTAATAGCGTCCTTCCAATGCCTTGCTTCAGTAGAAGCCATCGCATCCTTGTATGTGGGAGGATCACCCTCGATTTGGTAGGAGACAAAGTCGCTACCTAAATCCTTGGCAATCCTAGGTCTCTTACTCCGTCTAGGTTCAACATCCTCCAAAAATTCATTGCGTTCAGAAGAGCTAGCCCCCACATTTGACATCTTTTCTATTTGTTGTGGAATAGAACCAGATGTTGAGGCTACGTCAGTAGTCAGAATTTCAGGAATCCCCTTTTTCATTGGAAAAATATCCTCGAAAAATGTAGCATCACGAAGTTCAACAATAGTATTAGAATCTATGCATGCGATCTCAGACTGAATTACTAAGAATCGATAAGCATAACTATTTTCCAGATACCCCAAGAAGACCGCGTCAACTGTTTTGGGTCCAAGCTTCTTTCTCTTGTGTTCTGGGACTAAGACCTTAGCCAGGCATCCCCACACCTTAAGATATTTTAGGCTTGGCTTCCTATTTCTCCAAAGTTCAAATGGACTCTTATCTTTATGCCTTAAGGGAACTCTATTCAGAATATGGCAGGCCGTATTCAAAGCTTCCCCCCACATGTAAGATGGTAGCCCAGAACTTTGTAAAAATACGTTGACCATATCAGTTAGGGTCCTATTCTTTCGTTCTGCTATTCCATTGGACTGTGGTGAATATGGTGCGGTGACCTCATGAACTATGCCAAATAGTTTGCATTGTTCATCAAATATCTTAGATGTGTATTCACCACCCCTATCTGACCTTATACGTTTAATTACTTTCCCGACTTGTGTTTCTGCTTCATTCTTAAAAATAGGAAATTTTTCTAAGGCTTCATCCTTAGTTTTAAGCAGATAAACATAACAGTATCTACTGCTATCATCTATGAAGGTGATAAAATATCTTTTGTTATCTCTAGTCATCACACCACCAAACTCACAAATATCAGAATAAACTAAGTCTAGAATTTCAGTTTTCCTATTCACAGAATGAAAAGGCTTTCTAGGCAACTTAGCTTGAGCACACATTTCACATTTGTTGAGTTTGTCTGTAGTATGATTAGGAATCATGTCAAGTTTCATCATTCTTTTCATAGAATTGAAATTTACATGTCCTAGCCTAGCATGCCATAAATCAGTAGATTCAATATTTGAAACGACATAAGTAGAAGAATCAAAACCAGAAATATTATTAACTGAACTATCAATGGCACATCTTATTCTAAATAAAAGATCATGATCAGCCAAATATCCTTTTCCAAAGAAAATACCATGTCTCAGAAAAACTACTTTATTACATTTAAAGTCTAACTGAAAACCCTCTCGAACTAATAAAGAACCAGACAAAACATTCTTCTTAATCTCAGGAACGTGCAGCACCCTGCGCAAAGTCCAAACTCGTCCAGTTGAGAATCTCAGCTCGACTTGTCCGGACCCAAGCACCTTGGCTGCAGATCGGTTCCCCATCATTACTGTACTACCGGCTGAAGCCTGATAAGACATAAAGAATGTTCTGTCAGTACAAATGTAAACATTTGCACCTGTATCAACAAGCCACTCATTAGGCTCGTTTACAAAATAGAGTTCAGGGTTCACTGAGACATACCCCTCACCGGACCCGCCTCCCTCAGTCAGCACAAGAGCCTGAGGAACGACATCCGTAGACTTCTGTTGGGTCTTCAGAGAAGGGCAATCCTTCTTCCAATGTCCAACCTGTCCACACTGCCAGCAAGATTTGTTCTTTGGTTTTTTCTGGATTTTTCCCTTGGCTTTCAGTTTCTTATTTTTCCCTTTAGCAATGTTTCCTTTTGAGGTTATCACATTAACCTTAGGGTTCACATCTACAGGCATCACAGGTTTTTGTTTCCTATGCTCCTCTTCAATGGCTATCGAGACAATCAGATCATCCAGAGAAATTTTCCCCTTCCTGTGCTTTAAGGACATCCCAAAATCTTCCCAGGACTTGGGAAATTTCTCAATGATCGACATCACTTGAAACTTTTCAGGAAGTTTCATTTCTGCCTCGGCTAACCCATGGAGTAATAACAAAAACTCATGAGCCTGTTCCGAAACCGATTTGCCCTCAATCATCTGAAATTTCATGAACTTGGATACTGAGTATTTTTCAATACCCAGATCCTTCGTGTTATATTTCTTATCTAGTTCCTCCCACAGATCCTTCGCGGTTTTGGTAGATGCACCATAGACATCGAACAGAACGTTCGATAGTGCAGTGAGAATGCACCCATGACACAGACGGTCATGTTCTTTCCACGCATCCGCCATCTTAACCGTCTCAGTATCCGGATTTTGTTCAGATAACTTAGGGCACTCGGTTTCCAGAACCGAAATTAGGCCAATCGTGGTCAGCCAGATTCTCATGCGTTGTTGCCAACGCTTGAAATTCTGACCCCCGAATTTCTCTGGCATACCAGTGAAATCCACACGAGACCGAAACCTCAAATCCGACATTTTTCTTACACGTTATAACGCTGTCTCTCTAAGATTGTTGAGAAAAACGTCAACAGCATACATACAGAAATCCATACGACCACAGATTTACAGAACAGATTACCATATGTATGAATCCAGGTTAACAGTGATAAGAGAAGCATCCGTTTAATTAACATATGCATATTCGCGCAAGGGAGAAATCCGGAAACCAAAATCATGACAAACAATGCGACAAAGAAAAGTAGAGTTAGAGATTACAACCGAAGCGTCCTGTTGTAGGACTCCCCTTAGAGAGACAGCGCCCCCCACTTTACCGACGCACAGGGCCTTGACGTGCCGCTCCCAGGGTCCGACGGTCCACGCTCGTTGACGGTGCGCACCGTGCTTGAGCGTCCTCGAAAGCCACCTCAGTAGACGAAACCCGAGATCGAGAGAGAGGAAAAAAGGAGCGTCCTCGCGAGAGAGAAGGGCGCTGAGAATGAATGGGGTGAATCTTCGTCACCCACACCCACGCCCTTTAAGAGATACTTAAAGGCGTCCGGGCGGTTACGTTTTCGTGAGGAGATAATGGGGCGTAACGCTTGCAAATCAAAACTCGCGGTTACAAAAACCGACTTGGTCTTTGCCACGCCGCAGCCGCGCCCACGCCCGAGCCCGAGCCCGGCGCGGCGCGCGCGTGCGTGCGTGTGTGTGTTGTGGTCTAAAATCCTCTCTAGTCTGTTTCCAGACTAGTCTCAGGACTTCCCACATATAAACCAAGTCTCAGTTTTCTCTCTCCACGATGTGGGACTAAACAGCACCCCACAGGGTTGAGACATTGAATTCCAGGAATTGAGATACATCAATACAACTTGATATTGACCATCAAATTGCATCAAACTATCCCAATACCGTTAATTCCAACAGATCCAACCCGAGCCTGACCATACGAGCCTTGGGTGACCCGGGTCCTAAGATTGCTCAAAAATTCGGGCCTCAACCCGACCCAAAGCTCGAGGAAAATTGACGAGCCTGAATCGAGCCTTTCCGGGTCGGGCCAGATCGAGGTCCGTGCTCCACCCTAGCAACAACCATTATCCATTGCCATTATAACGTTTTTTTTTCAAAATTATTGCAAAAGTTGGCAGCAATTAGTAAGAATAACTAAAGGTAATGACGGAAGGCGGGAGGGTGAGGGGGATTCTAAGGCGGAAGGGTGAGCTCGTAATAAATTACCTATATTATAAGGCCTCATTTTGTTACCGGTTACCTTGGGGTAATCCCAACTACCCCACGCAATCCTGATTTGAAATTACATCACAATCAATGTGACATCACATCACATACATTATTCCAACCATCTCCAACCCCCATAGCTATCCAAACGACTATTGTTCACAAGAGGTTACCCCAACCCATCTCATCCCAGTAACCAGTCAATTATCCATTTCCAATTAAAAATATTTCAAAATAATTATAACCATATGTATAATAATCAATAAATAGACCATTGTATCTCTGCATCTTTTTCTCTTCCTTGCTAAACTACTTCTCAAATTTTCGCATGTGTAAGGTGAAAGAATTTCTCCATAGCATATGTTTCTGATTCCTATTTTTTAAAAACTACTTAATTGAGAAATCATTGAGATTTTGAGCATTTTAGTAAATGTTTTTTCCATATTATACCAGAGGTAAGTTTGTTATTGAATATTACCTTCTTGGATTTAATTTTGTCTAAAAAGAAGATTTTTATTTCTAAGAAGATAGAAATGTAAATATTTTTGGAAGTAATGGTTTATTGTAAAACTTAATGATATTATAATATACCTCTCTACAATACAAAATAATTTATTTAGAAGGTTTGGTGGTATGATATGAAAACATATTAGAACTACTACAAAAAAAAGACTACAATGACATTTTGCTAAAATCCGTCACCATAACATCCGTTGTTAAAACATAACGATGCTATTATTTGTTGTGAAATTATTTTGTACTTGAAATTAACGGCGTGGGTCATATCTGTTTCTAATCCATGTAGCAACGTTTATCCATTATTATTTTCAAAATTGCAGCCAATTGTCGCTAAATTTTGATGAAATTAGCAATGATTAGTTGAAATTTGAAAATGGTAATGGATAAATGTCGCTTTATTCACTGTCATTAATGATATAATATTGTATATCGTATTCGTTGTTAATTTCAGGCATAAAAAATAATTTCGCAATGAATTTTACCATTGATATATATATATATATATAATAATGGATGATACATTGATCGATTTTGAAAAGGTGTTGTTATAGACCCATTTCATTGTAGTGTAAATCACAACTGGAAAATTATTCTATATATTTGGATGGTTTTGACGCTGTTATAATATACCCTCAAAAATGAACTTTATAACATAGCAAATTTAGGTATTATATTTTTATATTAAATAAAAAGTTTTTTATTCGGCTCAATGTCCCTTATAATATGTGATGTCGTTAAACAAATCATAATTGATAGAAATTACATGGAAAATATATATGCCCATAGTTGATATTCAATAGTTCATACACTATATCTTTTAATATTAATTTTTTATCTCAAGTATTTTTTTCCTAGATATATTATAAAAAAATAAAGTATTATACATTAAAGTTTATTTAATTAATTTATCCATACAAAGGGAATAAATAAAGGTACTAAAAAATAAAAAATATTTGAACACAATTATTATTATTTATTTTAGAACATTAACAAATTATTAAAAAAAGAGAAATTCATATTTTCCTTCGTATTTCTAAAAACGGTGCAAAAGGTTCAAAAAATCTCATTGATATCTTTAAAATTCTAATGATTTTAGGTCAAAAGAAATGCTCACAGCATTTTTACGAAAAAAAATATACATCCAAACACGTCTTTTGATTCAATATAGTCTCCTCGGCCAATAATCCTGGTTTTGTCCCTGCTTGTGGAATTCTTTCCACTTCCGTAATCAGGATATCATCATTTATGTTCCTAGATCTCATCAGCGAACGAAGGTTTCTAAAAAAACACTATTTTCCATTCAATGATAATATAGTTAAATTAATATTTCTTGCTTAAAAATACCACCAACCAAAAAATTGAAAGGACAAACAAAGGAGAGTCACTGCGCAACTTACCATCTAATTAGGCATTTCATTAATGACAAGCAGCATATCCTAAACAGCAGATAAGGTAACAGGGAAGGGCAGAAAGTCCTAAAACAGGAAGGACTCCACAATCCCATTCCCATCCACACCACAATATCACTACGTGTAGTTTGTGATTACAGAGCAACTCCATTCCTTATTCCATACGCATCGCACACCATAATCTCTCCCTCACTCTTATCATGGTACGTACGTACATACGCATATACATGTATACATACGCAGCATATAGATCCGAAACCTAGTAGGACCATGCAGAGGAGACTCAGTGGCCGCAGGTGCAGGTGGTGCAGGTGCAGTTGGGGCCGCACTTGCACTTGCCGTCGTTCTCAGCACCGGCCATCATCTCCACGCTCCCGTGGCTGCAAAATTAAGTAAGATTCTCACTACTCAGTTTCACATACTCGATATCGATCCATTAATTTCGTTTCGGCTCCAAAGTCAGGCGAATCCAATAACAAAAAGTAAGAATCTTGCATTTGGTCAGTGATAGAGATGAACCACCGATTACCTCTTCTCCGCCTGGATGATTTCGACGCCGTAGCCATTGCCCTTCTTCCTGAAACGGTTGTAAATTTTTGGTCAGCCGATCGACCCGTTTGGCATCGAGTTATAGGTGGTTCAACCAGGTTAATCAGTGCAGATTGGCTGAGATGTTCAACTCATTGATAAGCTTCCAGAAGGTCAGTTGTTTTATCTCGAGCAAAGCTTATTAAGGGGGAAGCGATCGTTATTTACTTATAAGTAATTTATGGACTGGACTCTCTTTTTAGAAAGGAGAATATGAATATTGATGGAACTGCATATTCCATCTGATTGTTGATAACTTAAAATTATGATTATGATAAGTATCTCTACGTAATCGTACGGCAAGAAAGGAAGTCGTTCGCTTACGGGCAGTTGGTCTTGTCGGAGCAGTCGCAGTTGCCGCAGCTCGACATGGTTGCTACGGCGGAGAGGGCTAGAAGGCAGGAAGAGGAGGGGATGTGTGCTGCTCTGTGGGACGAAGAGAGCACCTCAGGGGCCTCTATTTGTAGGAGCATCAGGAGCACAATCTCTTGAACCATCCCTCTCAAAGGTGACGTGCTTGCACAGTTGCACAGTATCCATATCATCTCAATAATGGAATTGGGTTGAGTAACACGGACGGCTCTCTACGGACCTCTCACGTCCAGATCCATCGCCATTCTGCTTCGATCATACATGCCGTGATTAATAACGTGTTTTATTTTCTGACACAGATTCGTCTCACTATTTTGTTGCAGAGCATACGAAATTCGATTATCAGGCATAGGAGCACTCAAAATTCTCGATCAGGACATGTCAGAAGCGAAATTCTCGATCATGACTTAAAATTTAAACGATGCTTTTAAATATTATTTTTTATAATATAAAATTCAAACAAACGTTGCCGTATATTATTATATAAAATTGCATGTTTATCGAAATAATATTATATATTATTTTTAAATATATAAAATTTATACATGTCTATCAAAATAATATTATATATTAATTTTAAATATATAAAATTTATACACGCCGAACTATCATTTTATATATTATTTTTATAATATAAAATTCAAACAAGATACCGTATGATATTATATAAAATTACATGTTTATCGAAATAATATTATATATTAATTTTAAAAACATAAAATTTATACACGCCAAACTATAGATACCATACAATATTACATAAAATTACACGTTTATCGAAATAATATTATATATTAATTTTAAATAAATAAAATTTATACGGGCGCCCAACTATACTTTTATGCATTATTTTTAATAATATAAAATTTAAACAAAATTTACGTAATAATATTATATATTATTTAAATAATATAAAATTCATATTGTGTCAGGATCGACGAACGGTTTGCCGATCGGCGAACCGTTTGCCGATCCATGCCCTGATCAGGAATTTCGCTGCTGGTATGTCCCGATCCATACCATCGGCAGTACAGGGTGGCGTATTCAAAGATAATCAACGTGGGGCTATTCACCAGTAGGTGGGGCACATTTCTGGCAGGTTAGCAGGTGCGAGCCTGAGCTGCGATTCTCCTGGAGATGCTACTGAGAAAGCGCGACTGGATGTTCCTGGTCACTTCTCTGCTAACACCGAAGCTGCTGTCGAGGGGGACGTCCTTCAAAGAGGTCCGGCCTCCCCGGGGGCGAATGCGTGGGCTGCTGGTGAGGGGGCCCAGAGGAGGGGGGATGAAGTGGTAGAGTGTGAGCGTTGTGAGTTGGTGGTAGATCTCCGGCTTGCCGATGATTTTGAGGGTGGTCCGGTGCCGACACATGTGATGCCACGCTTGTCTCCGATCCCAGTTCCTGAGCATGCTCTCCTTTTGGGACAACTCGGGGGATGTGTCGCGGGGGACGTGGGGGTGGCTGTGATGATGAGAGCCGAAGGGGGGGTCTTGGGGAAGGTCGTCGACTCCACGGACCCATCGCGTGATGTGGGAAGGGGAGGGAAGAGTGCTTGCGATGCTGGTGTAGGCGAGGTCTCCCGGGAGGGGGGAGAGAGCTGTCACGAAGGGGAGGTAGAGGCCGTTCATGCAGGGGAGGGGGCATGCTTGCATGGGCAGGTCGGGAGGGGGTTGGAAGGATGGTGTGTTGATGATCGCGAAATCCACCTCTTTAATAATCGTGAATTGTAGTATAGGAAGTGAATTTCGGTCGTCAAAACACCACAAACTTTGAATGTTGTGGACTATTTTAACTTGGCAAGTTTACCAAGGTCGAACTCAGGGAACAGCGATTTTAGTTGCGTGGTTTTGAATCAAAATAATCAATTAATGCTCGATTAATTTGTGTGTTGCAAAAATATACAATGCAATATTGGAAATGCTAAGGAAAGTAAACAGAGTTTATGCTCCGGATCTGTGATTTAGTGATATTTAATCCAAACAAGATTAATAAATAAATCCTCAAAATATATCACAGATCAAAAAGAAATTCAAAATGTAATCTATCCAATCAAATCCAAGTTGCAAGGAGGTATTGAATTGTCCTGTCAGGACTCCTTGTAATTCGCTCCTCAAAAGCACAATTTAAGCAAAGGAGTGATAAGGAAATTAATTAACTTCTTCTTCCTCGATCTAGCCTCCTGCCCAGAGTAATTTATTAAACCACAAAGATATCGAGAGGTTGATAAAATTAAAATCCTCAATAGAACTCCTGCAATAGAAATCATCAATCTTTCAAGGTAATTGTGGCACAGATATGTCGAACTAAGCAAGCATATGTCAACAGATGTACTCAATAATAATGATCAATACACAGCCTCAAATCTGTCCATAAATGATGCTATGTTGTAGAGCATGAAAATAGCTTCGAAACGACATATTATATGCTAAAATCGGAGTCCGTATGACAAAGATATGCTAAAAGGAAATTCCAGGGACTAAAATGTAATTATAATAAAATTATTCTTTCAAAATGGTCCCTAGGAGGACTTATCTGCAATTTCCAAAAGTCGGCGGAGTCTCTTTGTAATTTACCCCTGGCGGGGGTATATCTGTAATTTCTGAAAGATCGGAGGGTCTCAGCGCAATTTTTCCAGTCGCGACCGTGCCCCGCACGTGCGCCTGGAGGCTTGTGGGTAGACCTGGAGGCTCGGGGTCCGAGCCTGTGGTTCGGGTGACGAACCTGAGGCTCGGGGGCGGAGGCTGGAGGCTCGGGCGTCCGAGCCTGAGGCTCGGACCGAGGTTCGGGCCGGACGCGTGGCGTGCGCACGGCCGTTGGATCAAGGGCTCGACCGCCCGATCCAACGGCAGCTGTACTTCGAAGGCCGGCGGAGCGGGCGAGGCGCCTGGAAGGCGCGGAGGAGCGACGCGGCGGAGCTCCTAGGCGAGGGCGGAGGCTCGGCCGACACACGGCCGAGCGCTGGGTGGCGAGGCGGAGGGGCGGAGGCTCCGTGCGAGGCGGAGGATCGAGGCGCGGCGGCGGCTGCCGCACGAGGCAGTGGTGGCGAGCGGAGCTCGGCCGACACGCGGCCGAGCTGTGAGCGGGCGGGGGCGAAGATGCCTGGCTTGCACCTTCACGCAGCGGAGGCGAGGCGTGGAGGCGCTGCTCGGCCGGCGGAGGGACCTCTCGGGCGGTACCTGCAGAGTTAAAGGAAACAAAACAAAAAGGGGCGGGGGGGGGGAAGTCGGGTGCGGTCTCGGCCTTTGCAAGGCCGGCTGAGGGTGCTAGGTGGCCGGCGAGCTGCTGCACAGCCGAGGCGGAGAAACGGAGGGCTGTACCTGGAGTAGCGCCTCCGACAATGGCAGCAGTCGGGGCTGCTGGATCACGCCGGTGAAGATGCTGTCACCACCTCCGGATCAATGGCGGATGGTCCAAGACGAGGCTGGTGGTGGGGCTTTTATAGGAGAGGTGCGAGGGGCGTTTCGGGAGGAGGAGGTGAACGGCTGGGAGGCTCGGAGGTCGCGCGGAGGATGTAATGGCCGAGCCCGCGCATGGCGGAGGATGTAATGGCCGCGCATGGCGGTCATTGATGGAGGAGGTGGTTGCCGTTGGGGAAGATGACCCTGGTCACGTGCTAGGCACGTGACCCAGGGGTGCTGGGGAGAGAGAAAGCCTTGGTGCCACGTGGCATGCCCTGGAGCTGCCACGTGGCACCAAAAAAAATTTCAGATTTTGAGAGGGGGAAAAGAGGTAGAAGATGACCTCGGATCGAAAAGTTTTCTTCACGAAAGTTGTTCGTTTCGACGAGATCTACAACTTTCGTGAAGGGCCCGAGAGCAAAAGAGGTCACCTGTGCGAAGTGGTATTTTTGGCGGCTTTCCATGTGTACGAAAAACCGCAATTTTGACATATGTAATTTTTTTGGTGGTTTTAGAGGGGATAAAAAATCTAGAAAAAATACGATAAATAAGAAGGAAATTATTTGCACATTAATCTAATTTTTTTTGGATTTTTAAAGGATAAGAACTTAGGAAAATAAAATAAAAGTAAGAAACGGACAACTTTTGTACAGACCGACAACGGACACTCGGACTTGGTCAGTTTCTTTGATTTCAGTTTCGATCTGGATTTGGATTTTCATGTCGCTTAATAAAACTTTCATCAAAGAACATAAATGAAAAAGAAACAAAATTAAAAGTGTTAAATAAGCACATAAAATCGCAGGTCAAAATTAGCAAGAAGTTAAAATGCGCAAAAGAGGCCCAAAACCCAACTTTCACATATGAGCTCCGAATTTTATGAAATTGGTCTTGTTTTGAAGGTGTTTGAAAATGGAATACTTTAGAAGTGAGTAGACCAAAATCGGACATTGTATGTGGGAGATATGCTCGTTTTAGTCTGTCAGATGTGAAATTTGACTTTGGGATTATTTGACACTTATTGGGGTTAGTAATTTTTTTGTATTTTTTTTAATAAGATTAGTGATATCTACACAATGGAGGTGGTTTTGGGTCAATCGGAATTAGGATGAATTAACTAAAAATGTGAGAAGTTAGCGGCTTTTTGGGCTAATTTACACGGGGAATTTTAAATGCAATTTATGCATGATGAAATGCGGATATTATTTACACTTGCATGATGGCTAATAATGCTCTTTTAATGATTAATTACAAGAGGATGATGGGGGACAGAGCCTAAATGACCAATTTTAGCATGATGAATACGAGATTCATCATACCCCTATACTTAGACCATGCTCGTCCTCGACCATGAATGAATGACTTAGTTGATTACATCCCTGACCGTGTAAGTGAATTTTCAAGGCTTAGTTCAGAGAAGACCCTTAATTTGAGTGATCCTAAAATTCTGAGCTTATCCAAGCTTTAATCAAAAGGAACCCAACTTCTCTAATTTTCAGACTCTCTGTTTGTACATATAATATAAGGATATGATTTTAAGTGTACTGCATTTCATGAGAGTCGAGTTGGGGCATCACCCAAAGTTCCAATTCAAGAGACTCTCCTCTAGACCTGACCCTCAACCCTAGGGAATAAGTCTATTCTTGCTTCAGTCAACCGTCTCATTAGTTTGTCAGACTTGAAAGTGTAGATGGACGGCCAGTTGATGGAGGGCATAGGATTGTGTCTGATTTTCTCTCCCTTTCATTGGAACAAGGTGCCTCTCGAGTGCCTTATTACTCAACACAAATATATTTTATTTTGTTGATCAATGTGTCCGTCAAGAGAATTTGGAGTCGTCTGCACTTGTTTTTCTGGGAGTACACCGGGGGTGTGTCTCTTTTGAGTATCTAAGATACCTTCGACACCCAGACTTGTATCGCTTACGATGCAGAGCCCTTTTATGGTGTTAGCCCGACTCCTTGGTCCTAATTAGCACTTGGTCCAAGTGGACACTTTGAAAATGTTTGGGAGCGCTCGCCATTGGTGGAAGCTCATTTAGAATTTGACTTTGGATGATAGAGCTTTTCTTTGACATTTCTTTTCTTTTTTTTTCTTTTTTTTGTTGGCTAGCTCCACTGCTTTTACCAAAAGTTGGCGCACACTGATCAACAATTTTCATTAAGTTTCATCACACCCTGGCACTTAGGTCAATATCAAAAAGATAGCATATGAACTTGTTCACATACTGGCTAGGTTTTTGCTGACACTCAGGTTTTCTGCAGCCTTCATTAACTTTATCCCATCCTCGAATATCATCAGATCGGGTCTAAACTCAAATCTCTAGTCCTAGTTCCTCAAGTGATATCTCAACTCTTCTCATCAATCATGCAGTTGTGAAAGTGATTGTGCTGATCATATTCTTTTTGAATGTTAGAGATGAAGAGTGCAATATAGCGCTCAAATCTTCAAACTAGGGAAGTGTGGATTATTAAGTTCTAAAAACCCTAATGACTAAGGCAGGATAACTCAGAATCTCAAGATTTCAGAAATCAAGTGTCCTCAAAAGTCCTCAAGCCTTGAGTGATAGTGAATGTGCCAGGAATATATCAACCAAGGAATGCATGAAATGCTTGATGAAATGCAAGACCATGAGTGATGTTTTTTTTTTTTGATTTTTTTTTTGGAAAACAGGTATTATACCCACTACTCGTACCCACCCCCGATGTTAGATAAAAACGATTAAAGTACGAGCTATGGGTAAAGTAGATAAAATATATGCAAACACACCCCCTATACTTAGCTTGTGCTATGCCCTCATGGCACAAAGTGAAATGTTGGCATAGCTCGTACTAAATATAGAAGGATTAAAACAAAAGAAGAGAAGTGATGTATAAACAATGGATGCGGTCCCCCTATACTTAGGCTCAGGTCAGCCTAAGTATAATTGGTTAATTATAGATGGGCAACCGGGAAGAATTTCGGATGTACAAGAGAGTGTAAGTTTCGGAGAGGTGTGCTATCTGTGCAGATCAAAATTTTCATCAAAACCTATGCCCTGAGTGAAGGAGATCTGTTCAACTTGTACTAATTGCTCATTGGATTCGACAAAATGTTTAAGCAGCTGACCGTTGACTATAGATGTTTGTGCGCTATCTGCGGTTTCTGAGATCTCAACACTCCCATTATTGTGTACCGCTCTTACAATGAAGGGTCCCGTCCATTTCGATTTCAATTTCCCTTGGAAAATTTTCAACTTTGCATTAAATAGCCAAACTTTCTGTCCTGGGATAAAGTTCTTTGTTCGAATGTTCTTGTCATGCCATGTCTTTACTTTTTCTTTGTAGATGGTGCTGTTTTCGTAGGCATGATTTCGGATTTCAGACAGTTCATTCAAATTCATGTCTCGGTTCTTCTTTCCTTGGTGACAGTTCCAATTAATCTTTTTGATTGCCCATTCTGATTTATGCACGAGCTCTGCGGGCAAATGGCATGGTTTTCCATATACCATTCTAAACGGGGAGGTGCCCAATGGGGTCTTATAAGCCGTCCGGTAGGCCCACAGAACTTGGTCCAGGAGTTGGGACCAGTTCTTCCTGTCAGGGCGAACGAGCTTCTGTAAAATTCCTTTAACCTCCCTGTTTGACACCTCGGCCATGCCATTGGATTGTGGGTGGTAAGGCGTAGCGACACGGTGCTCGATGCCGTATTCCTTAGTCAACTTCTTCACCTCCCTGTTGACAAAGTGGCTTCCCCCATCAGATATTAAAACTTTTGGAATTCCAAACCTCGAAATAATATGATCTTTCAAAAACCTGCAAACTGTTTTGCTATCTGCAGCTCGGGTAGGGATAGCCTCCACCCATCTGGATAAATAATCTACCGCGAGAAGAATATATTCAAATCCTTGACTATTAGGGAATGGGCCCATAAAGTCAATGCCCCATGCATCGAATACGTCACAGATAATCACTGGTTGCATAGGCATGGCATCTTTGGAACCAATGGTTCCTCCCATTCTCTGACAGACGGGGCACGACCTCACAAAATTGTAAGCATCCTTAAACAAGGTCTGCCAGTAAAATCCACATTGCAATATCTTCTCAGCAGTCCTCTTCCCAGAATGATGTCCTCCTGCCTCCAAGGTGTGGCATAGATTGAGGATACTTTGATATTCCTCTTGAGGAATACATCTTCGCCATATGCAATCCGGTCCTTCAAAGAAAAGGAAAGGATCTTCCCAATGATAGTGTTTCGCTTCCGATATGAGACGATTGATTTTGTTTCTGGGCCAACCTTGAGGAACTTCATTGGTGACGAGATAATTTACCGTGTCTGCATACCAAGGGAGCGAGTCAATAGCAGAAATTGACTCGTCTGGGAAGGTTTCACGGATGGATTCAGATTCCGGAATTTTATTATGTTCAATCCGTGATAAATGATCAGCCACGACATTCTTAACACCAGGTTTGTCCTTAATCTCCAAATCAAATTCCTGAAGCAGTAGAATCCATCTCAGAAGTCGTGCTTTTGCATCCTTTTTGGCCATTAAATAGCGAATGGCAGAATGGTCTGTGTAAACTGTCACCTTAGATCCCAGAAGTATTGATCGAAATTTTTCCAAGGCAAACACCACAGCAAGCATTTCTTTTTCGGTCACAGTGTAATTTTTCTGAGCAGGGTCTAAAACCTTGCTTGTGTAGTGAATAGCATACGGGATTCCATCTTTCCGTTGTCCTAATACAGCCCCTATAGCGAAATCAGATGCGTCTGTCATGATCTCAAGGGAAGAGACCAGTCTGGAGCTTGTAGGACGGGTGTCTCAATGATTCTTTTCTTGAGTAATTCGAAGGCTTCTAGACACTTATGATCTACCAGGAATTCGGTGTCTTTCCCAAGAAGGTCTATTAACGGTCGGGCAATTTTTGAAAAGTCTTTTATAAATCTCCTGTAAAATCCGACATGCCCTAGAAAAGACCGTACTTGTTTCACATTTGTGGGTGGCTCAAGCTTTTTGATCACATCAACTTTGGCAGGGTCAACCTCCATTCCCTTCTTGGAGATGACATGCCCTAGTACAATGCCCTCTTTTACCATGAAATGGCTTTTTTCCCAAGAGAGCACCAGATTCACTTCCCTGCACTTTTGGAGGACTCGATCCAGGTGCGCTAGACAATCATCGAATGAATCACCATGGACCGAGAAGTCATCCATGAAGACTTCCAGGAAATCCCCAACCATGTCGGCAAAAATTGCAATCATGCATCGTTGAAAGGTGCCGGGGGCATTGCAAAGACCAAAGGGCATTCGCTTGAATGCGTATGTGCCGAAGGGGCATGTGAAAGTAGTCTTTTCCTGGTCCTCGGGGGTGATGGCTACCTGATTGTAGCCCGAGTATCCGTCTAAGAAACAGAAGTATTCTCTCCCTGCCAATCT
The DNA here is from genome assembly GCA_037367405.1 of Ottelia alismoides. Classification (NCBI taxonomy): domain Eukaryota; kingdom Viridiplantae; phylum Streptophyta; class Magnoliopsida; order Alismatales; family Hydrocharitaceae; genus Ottelia; species Ottelia alismoides. The sequence goes on along the minus strand of JAZKJV010001124.1, from coordinate 632,513 downwards.
CTCCAGGATTTGATCAATAAAAGGCAGCGGAAAGTGATCCTTCTTCGTTGCGGCATTCAGGCGCCTGTAATCCACACAGACACGCCACGACGTGGGTACCCGTGTCGTAATCTCTTCTCCCTCCTCATTGGTGATAATTTGGAGTCCTGACTTTTTCGGGACTACATGCAAAGGTGACACCCATTTGGAGTCGGAGATGGGATATATGAACCCAGCATTACACCATTTTTCGATCTCAGTCTTAACCACTTCCCGTAAGTTTGGATTCAATCTACGTTGGCATTCACGGGAGGGTTTAGCATTATCTTCCAAGTAAATATGGTGTGAGCACAGGGCTGGGTTAATCCCTGGAAGATCAGACAATCTCCAGCCTATAGCCTTGCGGTTTTTCTCCAAAACATTAAGCAGGTGGATCTCCTGCTCTTCGGTCAGTTGTGAGCTGATAATGACCGGAAATTGTCCTTTTTGTCCTGCAAGGAAGGCATACTTAAGTGTAGGGGGCAATGGTTTGAGTTCAGGTAAGTCAATGATGTTTCTTGAATCTGGTTCTGTCTGTGATGTTTGTTTTTGTGATGTGGATGTTTGTAGTGTATCAATGTTGACCACCATCATGGTTGTATCAGGGATCGGATCGCTAATGATGGAATGAGGTGTGGCAATCGCCGCGTCCGATCGGTGTACCTTACTCAAGGATTGTCCATAAGGAGAATGGACTGACAGGTCGAGAGTGGCCTCTGAGTCTCCAAGAGTATAGGTAGATGCATGGATGAGCTGGCAGACTAAGTCATCAACAATATCCTCACCAGATGAGGTGGATTCTATCATTGCGGCTGAGTTTTGTCTCCAGGACCCAGCTATTGGTTCTGTAATTTCAGTCTCAGTTTCTGATTTTTCAGACTCGGTGCTCGACTCAGTGTCAGGTCTTTGGAACCTAGTTTGCTGCATTTTAAGTTCAACTTTTCCGAACTGGATTCTCCCGGATGTATAATCAAATATAGCTCCTGCGGTCCTAAGGAAGGGTCGCCTAGTATCATCTGGGAATCTTTCTAATTTCTAGGGACATCCATGTCAAGAATTGTAAAATCTACTGGGTAGTTTTGTCCCTCTATGTTGATGACAATGTTTCGAATCTCGCCCCTAGGTCGCTTAGTTGAGGTGTCTGCGAATTGAAGTACGGTTGTTGATTGCTTAAGAGGACCTAGATTGAGATGCTCATATAGGGTTGTGGGCATGAGATTGATGGATGATCCATTGTCTAACAATGTTCTTGCAAACTTGATTTCGTTGATGTAGCTAGTGACGAAGTGAGCACCCATGTCTCTTTTCTTTCTTGGCAGCTCATTTTTTATAAGACGAGATGTGGCTACTGAGAGTATGTGTTTCTTTGTTCGGCTAGGATTTTGTTTGTTGGCCCTAGTTGGTGTGCATCTCACCTTAAGGTATTTCCGAAAAGCCGAATCTCTTTCTATCATCTCGTCCAAGGACAGAGTGACCTTAATATTTTCCTTGCAGATGCGGGCCATTTCATCATCATTTTTTTGGTTTTTTATGTTTTTCTTTTTCCCTGCCGTAAGGGCACGTGGGAAAGGAACAGATTTGTTGTGATCAACATCATCATTTTTTATTGAATGAAAAAGTTCGTACAGGACTCTGACTCGGACTAAAAACAGGGAAACTTGGTGGCATTTCTTTGTCTGACTCAGACTCTCCATTATATCCGGGTGGTGTGGGTGGGACTTGTTCTTTCTCCTCCTGTCTTCCTTTGTCAATTCCCCCAGGGTTGTGTGAATTGGTGGACACTGGGGCTATGTCTTCGTGTTCTTTTGCTCGATCAGGCATGGTTACGGTCCTTCCGCTCCTAAGAGAGATATGATAAGAGTCATTATTTGAGGAAGGTTTAAGCTCAGGTATGGAGTAGTCAGAGATTAATACCTGATTGTGTCCAAGGCTATTTGGGTTAGCCTGGACTTGAGCTGGAATCACGGTCTGGGGTGCTGTCACCTCATCTCTCCAACGAGAGAGTCGATTTATGTCGACTCTCATGTCATGAAGCTCATCCAGCACTCGCTGGAGTTCTGGAGAGATAGCAGAAGAGGAGGAGGACCCTTGGCTCTGCCTGGCCTGAGGTCGCTGATATTGCCCTTGTTGGCTTTGGCGTTGGTTCTACTGTGGCTGAGGTTGCGGGTTCTGATAACCCGTGCGATATTGCTGCCTCTGCTGTAGTTGAGGCTGGTAGGTGGGCTGGGCTTGCGGTGGACGAGGATTTGGAGTAGAGTTTTGGCTTGAGCGATTGACTGGTTCCAAATTGTACCAGACTCCGTTTATCTCCAAGACTTGTGGAGGTTCCTCAAAATCAGTCTGAGCGGAGGTTTCATCAGTTTGAGAGGACAAGACTTGGTCTCCACCCCAATGGCTATGTTGCCCTACCCCTTGACCTTGAATGTAGTGAATTTGGTGTATGGGTGCGGGGGTTGCAATCTTTGATACCCTATCAGCCAATTCCTCCATTTGTTTAGGCAATTTGGCTAATTTCTCCATATCAGATGATTTATGGATCTCATCCACCTTTTTATAAATCTGCTCAACCATAGTTAGCTTATCAGCTATTATTCCCATGTCAGCATTGTGGTCGGTTGTCAGATTATTCACCGTCTTTTTGGAGCCGGCTATGTAAGCCCGGCTAGTGGTTTGTGCACGGCTAGACTCAGCAAGTCTTTCGAACACCTTGTATACGGTGTCCTCGTGGCGCCCCATGTAGCTTCCTCCGCAAGATGCACTAACCAACCCTTGAGTCTCAGGGTTCAGCCCGCTCACAAGACTTTGGACCAGCATCATTTTACTTATCCCGTGTCCTGGGCATTTCTGTACTAAGTCTGTAAATCTTTCCCAGGTTTCATGAAATGGTTCACTCGGGTGTTGGGTGAAACTCGTGAGCTTTATCCTCATTTGATTAATTCTACTAACTGGGTAGAATTTCTTTAAGAACAGAATTTTGAACGTGGCCCATGTCGTGACTACTTCCCCTAGATTTTTTTAGCCAGTAAGACGCCTTATCAGTCAAGGCGAAGGGGACAGCTCTCAACCGTATGTAATCTTGGCTAACCTTAGGGTGGCAGAGGTTAGCACAGACTAACTCGAAGTCACGAAGGAAGATATATGGTTCTTCATGGTTATTTCCTCCAAACTTTGGCAATAGTGCAAGGAAATGCGGTTTGTGTTCGAACGCATCCTCAGGGGGGACAGGTCTCAACCAATTATAATCTTCATCTAATTCCGGGAGATACGTGTCTTCCATAGCAGCCTCGCCTTGTTGTATTATTGCCAACTGCGTCCTAAGTAGTTCATTGGTTTGTTCGGCAGCAGTTGTCCTAGCCAAGAGGGCATGGATGGGGTCATTGTTGTTCTCATCGTCACCAGGGTTCTTCTTTGGAGGCATTGTGATTCACCTTCAGAAAGGAAGATTTAAGTGTTAAGTGCCGGAATTGAATGAGGTTTTTGATAAGGATAAGAGATTCCTTAGCAAAGGAGTGAAAAGAACAAGACAAGGAGTGTGGAGAGAATCTCTACTAGGAAGCAGACACAAAGCAAACACCAGCCAATTTTCAAGTTCACCACTCAACACAGATGAAGGCACGTCAGGGTTCGACCGCTTATCTTTTCAGTTTTAATTTAGTGACAAGACAATCTTGCAAATTAAGCGGAGCTGTTAGGTGCCGAAATATTTCATAAAGACTGTCCCGAGTTCATACAACTAGTTGCACCCACTTTCAGCCAGTATAGGTGTAAGTACGGACCGTATAAACGGCTACCCGTGTTACTTGAGGACGGTGCCTTCCGCGGTGTCCTCTAAACCACCTACTCTGCTAAGGGAAGTCGGACCGTAAACGGCTACCCGAGACCCTCACTGAAAAGTAGCTAATTGTTTTTAAAATCAGTAGTCTGAATGAAGTATTCCGGTTTTTGGCTCTACCCTAAGGTGTGCGATCTTGTCCTTAAACAAACAATGAGTGGGTTTCTCTCCACCAAATAAGAGTTAATTTTAGGTCAGTTTATTTGCAGTCACCTTGATTAGCAGTCCCAATTTTAGATTAAGGTTATCACTGTAGTTTAAGTGAGCACAAAAATTCACGCCTAACGAGCAGTCCCAATTCCGTTAATTCCTAAGTTGTAAAACTTGAGGAGGGCGAATCGAAAAAGCCAATGCAAGCGTAAATCAATGATGCATGCTTAAGAGAAGGACTTACAGTGAATCCTCACGTTCTTCATGCGGGATGCAAGACAAGGAATTTTAAATTTACACTAAATGATATGCACAGATGAAAAACGCCCTAAACAGATAGTTCTATTAGCGGGAAGAATTGATTTAAAATTTGGCTAATGTTGAACGATCTATAGTGCGTTTAATTAGTGAAAAAGTGTGGCCTAGAGATTACGAGCACAATCAAAGATAAACAGGTAAGCGTATATGTGCCTAAGTCCTACGCCACTCAAGTCGGGTTCCAACCACACAGAAGGGGTTGAATCAGACCCGACACACCACAGGAATGTTCAGTCTTAATTATTACAAGGGTTCAAAGAGAGGGACCCTGAAAATATTGCAGAAAATTAAATCTATACTAACTCTCTCTCACAAAATTAAAATTCAGTCTTCATCGCAGATCCTTGATTTAATATAAAAATCCAGCTCCCAGAAGTCTGCAAAGATAGATTTTGCGGTTAGTAGCAGAAGTAAGAGAGAAATGCAAAATAAAATGCAGAAGAAAAAAAATTACACAAAAATTAATCTTACAAAAATTAATCACAAAAAATGATTTAAAACCCTAAATATTCGCCGTTCCCCGGCAACGGCGCCATTTGATGATCGCGAAATCCACCTCTTTAATAATCGTGAATTGTAGTATAGGAAGTGAATTTCGGTCGTCAAAACACCACAAACTTTGAATGTTGTGGACTATTTTAACTTGGCAAGTTTACTAAGGTCGAACTCAGGGAACAGCGATTTTTAGTTGCGTGGTTTTGAATCAAAATAATCAATTTAATGCTCGATTAATTTGTGTGTTGCAAAAATATACAATGCAATATTGGAAATGCTAAGGAAAGTAAACAGAGTTTATGCTCCGGATCTGTGATTTAGTGATATTTTAATCCAAACAAGATTAATAAATAAATCCTCAAAATATATCACAGATCAAAAAGAAATTCAAAATGTAATCTATCCAATCAAATCCAAGTTGCAAGGAGGTATTGAATTGTCCTGTCAGGACTCCTTGTAATTCGCTCCTCAAAAGCACAATTTAAGCAAAGGAGTGATAAGGAAATTAATTAACTTCTTCTTCCTCGATCTAGCCTCCTGCCCAGAGTAATTTATTAAACCACAAAGATATCGAGAGGTTGATAAAATTAAAATCCTCAATAGAACTCCTGCAATAGAAATCATCAATCTTTCAAGGTAATTGTGGCACAGATATGTCGAACTAAGCAAGCATATGTCAACAGATGTACTCAATAATAATGATCAATACACAGCCTCAAATCTGTCCATAAATGATGCTATGTTGTAGAGCATGAAAATAGCTTCGAAACGACATATTATATGCTAAAATCGGAGTCCGTATGACAAAGATGTGCTAAAAGGAAATTCCAGGGACTAAAATGTAATTATAATAAAATTATTCTTTCAAAATGGTCCCTAGGAGGACTTATCTGCAATTTCCAAAAGTCGGCGGAGTCTCTTTGTAATTTACCCCCTGGCGGGGGTATATCTGTAATTTCTGAAAGATCGGAGGGTCTCAGCGCAATTTTTCCAGTCGCGCACGTGCCCCGCACGTGCGCCTGGAGGCTTGTGGGTAGACCTGGAGGCTCGGGGTCCCGAGCCTGTGGTTCGGGTGACGAACCTGAGGCTCGGGGGCGGAGGCTGGAGGCTCGGGCGTCCGAGCCTGAGGCTCGGACCGAGGTTCGGGCCGGACGCGTGGCGTGCGCAAGGCCGTTGGATCAAGGGCTCGGCCGCCCGATCCAACGGCAGCTGTACTTCGAAGGCCGGCGGAGCGGGCGAGGCGCCTGGAAGGCGCGGAGGAGCGACGCGGCGGAGCTCCTAGGCGAGGGCGGAGGCTCGGCCGACACACGGCCGAGCGCTGGGTGGCGAGGCGGAGGGGCGGAGGCTCCGTGCGAGGCGGAGGATCGAGGCGCGGCGGCGGCTGCCGCACGAGGCAGTGGTGGCGAGCGGAGCTCGGCCGACACTCGGCCGAGCTGTGAGCGGGCGGGGGCGAAGATGCCTGGCTTGCACCTTCACGCAGCGGAGGCGAGGCGTGGAGGCGCTGCTCGGCCGGCGGAGGGACCTCTCGGGCGGTACCTGCAGAGTTAAAGGAAACAAAACAAAAAGGGGCGGGGGGGGGGGGGGGGGGGGGGGGGAAGTCGGGTGCGGTCTCGGCCTTTGCAAGGCCGGCTGAGGGTGCTAGGTGGCCGGCGAGCTGCTGCACAGCCGAGGCGGAGAAACGGAGGGCTGTACCTGGAGTAGCGCCTCCGACAATGGCAGCAGTCGGGGCTGCTGGATCACGCCGGTGAAGATGCTGTCACCACCTCCGGATCAATGGCGGATGGTCCAAGACGAGGCTGGTGGCGGGGCTTTTATAGGAGAGGTGCGAGGGGCGTTTCGGGAGGAGGAGGTGAACGGCTGGGAGGCTCGGAGGTCGCGCGGAGGATGTAATGGCCGAGCCCGCGCATGGCGGAGGATGTAATGGCCGCGCATGGCGGTCATTGATGGAGGAGGTGGTTGCCGTTGGGGAAGATGACCCTGGTCACGTGCTAGGCACGTGACCCAGGGGTGCTGGGGAGAGAGAAAGCCTTGGTGCCACGTGGCATGCCCTGGAGCTGCCACGTGGCACCAAAAAAAATTCAGATTTTGAGAGGGGGAAAAGAGGTAGAAGATGACCTCGGATCGAAAAGTTTTCTTCACGAAAGTTGTTCGTTTCGACGAGATCTACAACTTTCGTGAAGGGCCCGGGAGCAAAAGAGGTCACCTGTGCGAAGTGGTATTTTTGGCGGCTTTCCATGTGTACGAAAAACCGCAATTTTGACATATGTAATTTTTTTGGTGGTTTTAGAGGGGATAAAAATCTAGAAAAAATACGATAAATAAGAAGGAAATTATTTGCACATTAATCTAATTTTTTTTGGATTTTTAAAGGATAAGAACTTAGGAAAATAAAATAAAAGTAAGAAACGGACAACTTTTGTACAGACCGACAACGGACACTCGGACTTGGTCAGTTTCTTTGATTTCAGTTTCGATCTGGATTTGGATTTTCATGTCGCTTAATAAAACTTTCATCAAAGAACATAAATGAAAAAGAAACAAAATTAAAAGTGTTAAATAAGCACATAAAATCGCAGGTCAAAATTAGCAAGAAGTTAAAATGCGCAAAAGAGGCCAAAACCCAACTTTCACATATGAGCTCCGAATTTTATGAAATTGGTCTTGTTTTGAAGGTGTTTGAAAATGGAATACTTTAAAAGTGAGTAGACCAAAATCGGACATTGTATGTGGGAGATATGCTCGTTTTAGTCTGTCAGATGTGAAATTTGACTTTGGGATTATTTGACACTTATTGGGGTTAGTAATTTTTTTGTATTTTTTATTTAATAAGATTAGTGATATCTACACAATGGAGGTGGTTTTGGGTCAATCGGAATTAGGATGAATTAACTAAAAATGTGAGAAGTTAGCGGCTTTTTGGGCTAATTTACACGGGGAATTTTAAATGCAATTTATGCATGATGAAATGCGGATATTATTTACACTTGCATGATGGCTAATAATGCTCTTTTAATGATTAATTACAAGAGGATGATGGGGGACAGAGCCTAAATGACCAATTTTAGCATGATGAATACGAGATTCATCATGTGTTTGTTTGGATGGGGAGGGGAGGTGTTTGGAAGGTTCCGTGAAGTTGCTGCAGGGGTCTGGGGAGGTGGCGAATGGAGGGGAGGAAAGGAGTGCTCGGGTTGGGTGGTGCTTTGAGCGGAAATCGCGTGGGCAGAGGAGGAGAGAGCAGAGGAGATTTTTGATGGGGTCGGAAGGGAGTCTGGGTGGTTCTGATCAGGGTTACGCATCTGCTGGGCTCGAAGGTTCGTTATCCCCAATTGGGAGACCAAGTTTTTTTAGCCTACTAGATAGGCATTTTGCGGAAAGCCTGGGAGTGGTTCCGCCACGAGGGAAGGGCAAAGAGGTTTCTAAATGAAGGTGATCTCTTGGAATGTGAGGGGGTTGGGTCGCAGCGAGAAACGATTAGGGGTTTGGAAGTTAATATGTGATGCTAATGCAGATATTGTGCTCTTGCAAGAGACGAAAATCTCCAGGTCCGAAGGTGATGTGTGGCGGGACTTGGATGGTCGCTCTTCTTTTGAATTTGCTGAGGTTGAGGCTCAGGGAGCTACGGGAGGGCTCCTGACCGGTTGGCGGAGGTCTGACTATGAAAAGCTGGCAGAAAGAAGATCCATGTTTTCGCTATCTGTAAGGCTTAAGAGAAAGAGAGAAACGTCTCTTTTACTGTGACTAATATCTATGGACCCACAAGTCCGGCAGCGGGTTCCTTGGTTGTAGATCTCTCGGAGGTGTGAGCGCACAGGGAGGAAGGCATTTGGCTCATTGGAGGAGATCTGAATGTCACTTTGATGGCTGAGGATAGACCGTTGATGGGGGGTGGACGAGACGCTGGCTCGGAGGATTTCAGGTCTCAGGTTCTTGACCCGGGACTCACAGTTATTGATGCGGCGGGATGTGCGTACACATGGCGGAATGCAAATCGAGATCGAGGCTGGATAGATTCCTTTTATCGTCCGAGGGGGTGGAGTTTTTTCCTCTATCCCGGGCATGGTCGCTACCTCGTGCACACTCGGACCATACACCAATTTTGTGGTCTTCGGAGGAACAGATGAGTACCAGATCCTTTTTCAGATTTGAGAGAGCTTGGTTGATGGAGGAAGGGTTCAAGGAGGAGGTGGTTGCATGATGGAGGGGATGGCAGGTAGAGGGATCGGCAGTCAGGCGACTGGCGTCCAGATTGGTGCTTCTGAGAAGCTTTCTTCTCAACTACAGCCGTGAATTGAAAACACGAAGGAAGGAACGAAGGCGCGAGGCTCAGGAAGGGGTCGTTCGATTGGATGGGCTGGATGATCAGAGGGGTCTGGACCAGGAGGAGGTACTGGAGCGAGCAAGGCTACTAGAGGAGCTGCTTTTGGAGGACAGGAAGGAAGAAGTGGAGTGGAGGCAGAGATCTAGACAGAAATGGTTGCGCGAGGGTGACGCGAACACTAGATTTTTCCATTCAATGGCCTCCGGCAGAAGAAGGAGGAATTTTATTCATAGTTTGGAAGTTGGTGGGGAAAGAGTGACGGGCGATGTTGTGTTGGGACGACTCCTCAGAGAACATTTCATGGAGAGATCGAGGAGAATGGCGCGTGATGGATGGGGGTGGCGTGGAATAGGTGTTGAGTTGTTGTCAGAAGACTAGGTAGCTGGACTGGAAGCACCTTTTACGGAGTTGGAGGTCAAAAATGCAGTGTGGGGCTTGAATGCGGACGGGGCACCTGGACCTGATGGATTCCCTGTATTCTTCTATAGGGAATTTTGGGAATTGCTGAGAGAAGACATTATGGCAGTAATCGATGAATTCAGAGATGGCAATAGAGGATTCGAGAAAGTAAACAGGGCGATGCTCTTCCTTATTCCCAAGAAGGAGAACCCGATACGGGTGGAGGACTACAGACCAATTGCGTTATCGAATACAATTTATTTGATCGTCGCCAAGGTGTTGGCAAACAAACTCAAGCGGGTGCTAGATGATGTTATTCTGCAGAATCAGATTGCTTTTATCCCTGGCAGACAGATGGCAGACGGACTGGTTATGGCATCTGAGATTTGCCTCCAGTGGCGTCGGGAGAAGTTTAAGGGTATGATTTGGAAGATTGATTTTGAGAAGGCCTATGATTGTGTGGATTGGAGATTTTTATGGGAGTCACTGCGACGGTGCGGCTTCGGCGACCTCTGGATAGCTGGATGAAAAGATGCGTCACTACCTCCTCATTCTCAATTCTGGTGAATGGTAAGCTTGAAGGGGGTTTTTTTTCAGCCACAAAGGGGTGTAAGACAAGGATGCCCGTTACCGCCGATGCTTTTTGTGCTGGTGGCAGATGCTTTGGCAGTTATGTTCAGGAGAGCGATTGATGATGGGTGGTGTGAAGGATTCCGTATGGGGTCCATCTCTATTCCTCTCCTACAATATGCTGGTGACACAGTGATCTTCGTGGGTGGTACAGAAGAAATGCATAGAAGGACGAGGCAGCTGGTTGAGATATTTAGCAGCATCTCGGGCCTCAAGATCAATAGAGACAAGTCTGTAGTGATTCAGTTCGGGATGGATGAGGAGGAGAGTAGAACGAGGGCTATGCTATTGGGATGCCCTCTTGGTGTGCTACCCATTCCATATCTAGGGCTCCCTTTAGTGGTAGGCAAGCTCAGGAAAGCTGAGTGGGACATGGTCATCAGGAGATTGGAGGAGAGACTGGCAGGATGGAAGGCAGTCACGCTATCTAAAGGGGGGAAGTTGATCCTTCTAAAACATGTGCTGGCGGCAATTCCCATTTTCTTTTTTTCGACTCGGTTGATGCCGGTAGGGGTGAGAAAAAAGATAGAGAGTATGATGAGAAAATTCTTCTGGTCATATGGAAAACAACAAAGACATGGCATGCATCTGGTAGGATGGGAGGAACTCACAAAACAAAGAAGTGAAGGAGGCCTTGGTATTCGTGATGTATCTTGTATGAATAAAGCATTGTTGGCCAAATGGCCGGTGCAGATCTGGGGCAATACAGATAGATTGGCTATACAGCTGGTTCGAAATATTTATGGCGTCAACGGCTCACTGGAGGCAGGTAAAGTGTGTTTCGAGTCTTCTCTCTGGAGTGGGATTCGTGAAATATTGCCGCAACTGAGGACGAGATTGGTGCCACGGTTGGGGACCGGGAGGTCTTTCGGTTCTGGTTAGATGACTGGACGGGTGATGGTATTCTCTGCAACAGATTCCCGCGTCTCTTCTCTTCGGCAACAAACAAAGGGTGCTCTGTGGTTGAGGTTGGGTCATCTGGTTCGTGGGCTCCTCACTTCATGCATGAACTTTCTGACTGTAGAATGGAGGAGGTGCACAAAATGCTATCTGAACTACCATCCACTTGCTGCTCCTCGCAGGGTAGGGATCATTTTGTGTGGGACGGAGGGAAATTTTCGGTGAAAAAAGCATACAAGGTGTTCAGAGGGAGAAGTGATGACTTGGAAGCCAACATGAAGCAGGATATGAAGATTATCTGGGCAAGCAAGATCCCTTGCAGAGTGAAGATCTTCCTGTGGTGCCTCAGAAGGGGACGGATTTGGGACAAAGCAAGAAGGGACAGGCTGTTTGGCATTCAGGATACACAGTGTGATAGATGTGGCGCACAGACGGAAGATGCGGAACATCTGTTTTTTACGTGTCCTTCGTCGGAACATGTTTGGAAAGAGATAGGTGCGGATTGGTTACTGCATGGTAGCATCGATGATTTCTGGAGATCGATTAGATCGGTGGGGATGAACTCTACGGATGATGTTTCTTTGCCTTTTGCGACTATTTGGGCCATATGGGGAGGAAGGAATGATCTGATCTTTAAGAACCAGAGTTTCTATTCTGAAAATGTAATCGCTTCCTCTCTCTCTCTCTCTATTTCGATTCTGGTCTACAAGGTAATGTAATTCTTTATCTCTTTATAATTTGAAAATATTTGGCGGTGAGTCCCAACTCGGGATTTCACCCTCCTTCATCTCAAAAAAAATGTCCTGATCGGGTATTTCGAGGACTCCCATAATGGGAAAAAACTCTACTGCGGAGGATCTGCTCGGTTCTGCAGTACCATTTTGATCATAATATACATATAGCGAGATACAAAATTATAATATTTTTCTTCCATCAAACCGTACAACCGGATCTATCTTGTTTTAGATATAATTATAGAATATATCATATTCATCGGATAATCCTCAAAATGACATAAAAGTGATTGAGAGATAGGATTATTCGGATTTTCACACTGAACGTGATATGTGTTGATTGAATGCATGATTGATGAACAAACAGGTAGCTCAGGAAAACAGGAGGAGAATATATCAGATAACAATTTGACAGAAAGAGGGTGGGTTATCTATTAAGAGGAAGGTTTGCTTCTGATAATGGCGACGTCGCATTCGGAGGCTCTACATTGGATAAGGACGGGACGGCTGCCTTCTCTTCTCCGTCCAACTGCAAATGCATCCATTTCATCTCTAGACAGCAATGAGGGCATTTGCTGACCCATTGATCACGACCCTTCGAATCCTCTGCGTCATTTATTCGCATAGATTTTCCCCCCTCTTTTCTTCATTGTAAATAAAATAACCTTTTTTGAAAAAAAACGATCTGGTTGATTTTATCAAAAAGAAACACGGCATCGAGATGTCGAGTAGAGAGGATCCTCTTTTGTAATTTTAATTGAACACATCAGTTCAACCTATTGTTTTTAACCCGATTTAACCAGGTTCAATTGAACTGCATTTAATTTTTAATTTATTTAAAAATAATGGTATTAGTGGGAGATGAACATATGACCTTTCGTTATCTATTTCAAACTCCTAACTAATTACTTCACACAACTTTTTTGCATTAATGCATTTTAAACATAATTAAATTATGTTATAGAGCATCTAGTCCAAATAATATATATGATATGTATGACATTTGATAGTGCGTACAAAAAAATATTTTATGTATAGTGTGAAATATATAAATTATCCATGTATTTTATATATATTTCAAATATATTTAAGTGTTTATTTTATATGTATTTTGTTCATTTCGGTTTGATTAGTCGCTTCAATCATTTTTTTCTCGTTGATCCAGATTAATCCAGTTTTAAATAATAATAATGTCAACATCAGGTTGAATCGATTTGATTACATGGTTCAACCAGATCTGACCATTTCGATAAAGTTTCCGATTACTAATGGTATTTAGTACAATCAGGTCATAACCTCCGGTACACCTTAAAACTGGGTATTTTGCGACAACTCTTGCGACAGAAATTTTATTACACCTTAAGCCTGACTAGTCTGTTGTGTGATTGAACAAGATATTATGATTTATATATGAGTTGTAGTATGGAAAACCCCATCAATGGATATAATTTAGACAGGGGGACATCCTCCACATAATCATAGAGTGGTCGGTTGCATGATTGGAGGAGATAAGATGATTATATGATGGAGGAAAGGTTTGAATATTGAAAGCCCCCACAAACTTTGATTGCTTTTGTCTCCATCTTTTCGTCTTCCCCTCTTAAGAAAAGATGAGATATACACTCCCTCTTTTCCCACCATCCAATGTCGAACCCTTGTTTAGTATTGATTACAGTATCGTAGTTTCCACGTCATATAACCATTACAATGTCAAATGTTTTTCATGAAAATGACAAACAAGTATGCTTTAAATGAAGAAAGATTTCGCGGGGAATGATACTCGTTTTGCATTTGATTTGAATGATATTTTTGCCTATTTTGATTTACAAGGTACTTCCTCCTACAGTATATTTCTTTCTGAAACTTACCACTTGGAAGCATGAATGAACGAGATGACAACTCCAAAAGCGACTCCGAAGATGACTTGAAGGTTGGTCTCCGCGACTGCTTCGACATGATCATCCCAAAATGATGGTTCTGAGTTTGTCTTTCCTTCTCTTCCCCTCATCAGGTTATGTTCTCTTCGAGGGATCGGGTCGTTTGTTGTAGCATCCCCCTGTTGTAACGCAGGAGTTGCGTCATATGAGGAATCAACGACCCGAATAAGGGATCGGGGATAGTCGGCCTTCTATCCTAGTCATCCATTCTTCATCCTACACATCCCCTGTGAGATGCTATAACAGACGATCCACTCGTTGTCTTCGGAGCTCTATTTCTACTTTGGGTAAAGTTGGACAAATCTCCCCCATCATGCCCACACATGCCTACTATCTATCTGGGATTAAATAGATTATCTTCACTTAAAAACATCAGGGTGAAAAGATATTTCCCCATCCCAAAACGATGACTTTAAAATCATGCTTGTTTAAACACCACGGATTCCATGGTCTTGTTCTCAAAGTTACAAACTACCTCATCATGTGATTGGGGTAGGAACTAACAAAACTCTCCTCTCTTGGAATGGCAACCACCTCCCACCAAAATCGTTTTCTCTCTCACTAGTGGTAGCGAATGCATCAAATCAATATGATTCATCTTGGATTAACCAAAACTCTCCCTCTCTTGGAATGGCAACCACCTCCCACCAAAATCGTTCTCTCTCACTAGTGGTAGCGAATGCATCAAATCAATATGATTCATTTTGGATCAACTTGTCACTGAAAATAAGTGATGGGTTATATTCCAACGAAGACGTTGCGAAAAATCTGTGGCTGCATCTCTTATTTTCGTCTTGTCACCACAAACGAGGAGGAGCTGAAAAGGGGTGATACAATGGCGGATGGGAGAGATGAAGAACCCGAAAGAGTATTTATATGTGGAGTAGCTCTAAGGTTTCTGAAGCATGGGGACGTGGTTCCTAGTGTAGGTAGGAGAAGGCTATGGCATCAGACGCAGAGGTGGCACGGGTGGGGATGTGGAAATTTGGTTGGATGGGATCTCATGTGCGTAGAAGCGGTTGTTGACCCGAGGTCAACAACCTCTTGATGAGGTGGCAAAGATGAGGTTGACCAAGGTCAATCGCCATGATGATATAGACAAGTGTAGAGGAGAGGGCCAATACCAATGTTGACCAAGGCAGTAGAAAGAAAAGAATAAAAAGAAAAATAGAAATAAATATCTAAAGGAAAAATATAAATAAATATCTAAATTGGTTATATGTGTGAAAGATATGGATATAGATAACATTTTCAATTTTTTGAGGATACGAATATGGTTATAAATTTTTTTGGCAGATACGGATACAGATATCTGCATTACTAAAACTATGTTTATATATGTGCATCTTAGACATATTTATCAATGTATGTATAAATAAATATCTAAATATATTATAGGATTGTATATAATATAATATATTTTAGAGTCGTTCCAAATGCATGAAAATAGAGTAAATTATAAAAAAACTCCAACTATACCTCGATTTCCGTGTAGGGTTTATAGGGGTTGATCTTTTTTTGTCTTAAAACATGCTTCTATAAACTTTCGCAACCGTTCTATGTCGATGTTAAGGTATAAAGTTTTAGTAATCTATTTACATAATTTCAAAAAAAATAGGAAGGGCACAATTGTGGAGTTTTTTCTTAGTATTATCAACAAGTATATATCTCATTTGTTTAATTATTTGTTATAAAACTTTAGTTTAACATATTACTTTATTTTTTATTGTATCCGTAATTGTATAATTTTGACATTTTTATTATTTTTAGGATAATATGTATCCGTGTGTAAAATATTCGTATTCGAATTATGATTATCTGTTTCTACGTATGTATCCAAATTTAAAGATATGATTTGCGATTGTCAAAATCCAGAAGATATAAGTTTCTGTTTCCGTATCCAAATTTACAAACAATCTCTTATCAGTGTTTAAACTACCTAAATACCTTATTCAAAAAAATGATAAAATTCGAAAAAAAAATCTTGGTAACGAAAATAAACCTACGGATCATTTGACTTCCAAAAAAAGGAAAAGGACCAAGATATGTAGGCCCCACAGAAACGATGGATGGAGAATTATTGACATTGAGAGTTTGAACCAATCCATTCTTACGAAAAGCACAATGAATACTTTAGAAAATAAGGAAGCCTTTGCAAAACGAGTTAATAAAATAAATTCCTTTATGGATCGTCTGATCTCTTTCTTTCTAACACCAAAGCTCTCGACTCGGTGGTTTGGAAAGCTCAGTGCTCAGTTTCTGAGCGATTCACGGGAAAAATTCCTTGTTCTGCGTGGACTCGGAACCTCCTCTTTTGGTCGGTCATTTGTCTTCTTTGAATAGTAGCTATTTGGATGTTTAGGAAGGTTGTGAGAGGGTTAGAATAAGTAATATGATATGATGTCACATTGATTTGTGATGAAATTCTAACCAAAGAATGCATGGGGTAGTCAAACGGACCTTTAAAGTAGATATTTTTTACTCAGGATTCGACATGGTTTGATCAGTCAGTATTCAAAGGTAGACATTAACCTGTAGTAATAGAGTTGGATTCGGCACATCTAAGCGAATAGCAGTGTTGAGTTGGTTAAAAGGGTTGAAATGGTAATGTGATGTGATGTCATATCGTTTGAGTATTATACTGATTATGTTTATGATTTTAATATATATTTTTGATGTTAACATTTATTTCTAAAGGTGGTTGGAAATATTATAATAAAGACAATTAGATCCAAACGGGATACATCCTGAATAGACAGCTTACACCGAGGTAAACAGGGCCCTACAGGGATGAACATTGGCCGGGTCTGGAACGAGCCCTACAGGGCCCAGGCCCATTTATGTTTGTAGACTTTGGGTCGGGCCTAGACCCACTAAAAACTTTTTTTGAAGGCTCAAGCCCAGCCCAATTATTATAGGTCGGGCCTGAGTCGGGCCGGTCCATAATGTGTCAAAAATGAATTGGGCTTGAACCGTCCCAAAACTTATGAGTCTAGACTTGGTGGGCCCATAAACTTGACACACCTTCATTTTATTTTGATTGTAATCTTCGTTATGAAGTATTTATTAGTTATTTAGGTCTTTATTATTTAGTTATCCTACTATTTTGCACGGATTTGGTCATATCTATGATTCTACAGTATCTAATGGAAAGAGTTTCGTAGAGATATTATAGAAACATGTGCAAATAATAGTAAACAAACAGATTGAAAATGTACCTCAAGTGGATTAATCTGTCGACGTCGTCAACTCCCTCATTAAATCCAGATGAATATATCAAAGTGAGAGATCAAAATCTAGACACATATGGGCTCCCTATGCGGGCCAGGTTATCGGGCCTAATGGGCCTAATTTTAGGCTTCTATGCGGACCAGGCTATCGGGCCTAACGGACTGGACTGGGCTAAGCCCAAGCCCGATCTAATTATTAAACGAGCCTACATCTTTGGTCCAAGCCCGGCTCATAAATAATTCAGGTTCGAGCTTGATCAGGTTATGCGGGCCGGGCTAGATCGGCCCAACCCAGTGCTCATCCCTATAAACAGGCAATGAATATAGACCCAAAACTTTACAAATTCGGAACATGAGCTATAAGACATACGTCGTCTAATATCCCACATGTGGTCGTTGCTTATTCACGAGTGTCATAGGATAATTGTCAACGTTCTCATTGGTTACTTGTCGTTTATTTCTATGGGTCCGGTGAATTCTCATATGGCAACATAACTATTAGCATTAAACTCAAAAAAAAAATCTCCCCATCTGCCAGCCCACATTCGGTGATAATATACTATCCGCTGTGTTATTTGTAAAAAAATAGTAATCATTGCTAAGTGTCAATAGAGCAAAATTGAATTATAATAATATTTTTTCAAAGTCAGTCACTAAATCAGTCGTTGCTAAATATATAAAGACGATATTATATAAAGACGATATTATTCACTGCGAAATTATTTTTTACACTTGTGTTGAGAGTTTAACTTGTAGCTCTAACCCTAGGGCGCCCTATATAAGTAGCCCTATAGTTCTATTAAAAAAAGAAAATTACATTCTTGTTATTCAACTTGGTATCAAGAGACAGGTTTACCCCCCCCCCCCCCCTCCCAACTCCCGACACCTCTCCAGCCCCCCTAGCGCCCCTCTCCAGCCCGACGCCTCTTCTCCCGCAACCCCGACACCCTATGTCTCTCTCGAGCGCTCCAACGTCGCCCATCTCCAGTGTCGGCGCTGCCACTCTACAACACCCCTCCCCATCTATATTTACAACTGCCCAGGTCACCTCTGTGCTCTCATGCATGATTCTCCGCCAAATAAATCACACACTGTCACCATCTAGCCTCTATTCAGTTCGTTAACAAATCATGTGTGTTGGTATGATTTAAGATGTTTTGTTAATGTTATCATATTTTCTCTGCAACATGCATGATATGTAGTTCCAGATGTCGCAGGCAGAAGTCACATCTCAGGGATATGACGGAGGGAGTACCCGACTACCCTCATTCAGCTTGATCCTCAAGTTGGACGAGACCAAGTATCCCAAGTGGTCCTTTATGTTCATCATAATCGTACGAGGATACGACAAGTAGCACACTTTATTGGAGTCAAAACCTGCTAAGATGACAGAAAATTCATCACATGGGTGAAGGATAATGGGATGGTCAGCTCTTGGATCATGATCAGTGTCATTGACAGGATTGTTGACGAGCTGGTATACAATAACACCACTTAGGAAATATGGATGTTTATCCAAGCCATATATGAGTAGGAGAAGAACTCAAGTATGATGTATCAGACCTACTTCGACATGTTGAATATGAAGCAAGCAAGATGATCCCTTTCCAAATACTTCTTTATCCTCAAATCACGATACAATGCGTGCATTCCTAGATGTAGCTACCCCAAACAGAAGGAACACCGTCAACAAATGGCTTTCTCAGTGTTTCTAACGGGAATCGACTCTGCCTATGCCGCGGCTCGTGATCAGATGGTCACTGCAACTTTTCTCCCTGTTATTGAGGAGGCCTACAGTACCTTGAGCCGCCTAGTTATCCCTCACATAGGCATGCAGACAGAAGTTCAGGGACAAGTTACTGCACTTTCTACCCCATCAGGATGAGGAGCATGTGGATCATTTAGGAGTTGTGGACAAGGTCGCTTCAGTCTTAGTCAGAGTCGAGGCACAATTTAGTGTGCATATTGTCTCAAGTTCGACCACATTGAGATTATTTGCTACAGCAAATGGGGAGATCATTCTCCTATAGCTTGGACGGTTACCATTGAGGTAGATGCACCCACAGTTGACATGACTCTAAAGATCTAATGCAGCGCTTGAATAAGCCTCGCTCGAGAGGTTCAATGCCTCCGAAATTGAGTGATACTCCAGAAATAGCAGTTTTTGATCACACAGTTATCTTTATTGCTTCTGCGAATAATTTTGCGAAGTCAGATTGATATAGGTGCATCTACTCATCTGTGTGAAGAACAGACCTTACTACATCAAATGCAAAAGCCTCGCCTGAATGAACGATACAGGTTGCAAATGATTTTCCCCCAATCAAGGGATGAGAGGATATACATATCACCCCTAACATCCAGCTCAATAATTTCCCATCAATCTTCTCTCTATTAGTCAGATATGCAAGGAGCTGAACTGCAGATCTATTTTTGAAGTTGTTTCATGTGTTTTTCAGGACATGGTGATTGGTGTGTGACTTGAGGAAGGGGTTGTCTATCATCTACTACAGTGGTCTGGGACTGTTGCGTATTCTAGAACTCTTTTTTGTGATTCTTCCTGTGCCCTCTGACATCAAAGATTCATCCATTCACATGCTTTGTCGTGTTCTTCCTCAGCTTCCTCCTACTGTCAACTTAGAGTGTCATGCCTGCCAACTAGAAAAATATCATAGGAGTTGACTCCCATCTTCCAATACCATCCATACCATGAATCTTTTTGTGTTGATTCACCATGATTTTTGAGGGCCCAGTCGATATCTTGATCGCCTGGGAAATATATATTATTTAGTTCTTATAGATGACTTTTCACGTGTCTTGTTGACCTTCTTATTTGAAAAATAAGTCTGATGTCTTCCAAATTATTGTTCGGCTTATTAATGAAGTAGAGACTCAATTTGGCACTATTATCAAATGTTTGTGATCTGATAATGCATGGGAGTTTCTTTCTCATGATATTTAGTCTTTTCTATTGACCCATGGGATTTTACATCAAACTACTTGTGCACTTATTTCACAACAGAATGGCATGGCTGAGCGAAAACATAGGCTTTAGATATTTGACAATCTATGCTCATTGATTATCATGTTCCTTCCACCTACTTGGGTTGATTTTGTTCTAACTGCCTCTTATTTCATTAATCGTATGCCATCTAGCTCCATTGATGAGCATGTACCCATTGAGGTTCTCTTTCTAGGGAAGGCCTTGTTCCTTATTCCACCAAAGATCTTTGATTGTGTTGCCTTTATCTATATTCTTGGTATACGCAAGGACAAAATTGTTGCCAGGGCGGTCAAATGTATATTCCTTGGATATTCCAGGAATCAGAAGGGTATAGATGCCACGATCCTAAATACAAAAGGCAATACACAAGTGCATATGTTGCATTCTTTGAGTCCCTTCCCTTCTACTACAGGTCGAGCACACATGTTAGCCCTCCACCACCATCTACAACTTCCATTCATGTTCCTACTTCAGAGATTAATTATACAAGATGACTACTGCTCATAGTGACACCCCTTCTGAGTCGGCATCATCTCCTCAGGTATGTCCTTCAGCTAAGTCTCTACAGACTAATGATAATGCTTCATCAATGGATACATATATATATGAACCTTTGACAAATTAGGGGATGCTCATGTCGACATGTCGATAGCCCTACGACTCAATACAGTTTAAGCATCTGATCTCTGTTATTGTATCATTTTCTAGTCTTGGCTCCTCATACATATAGTTTGTCCAGGCAATCTCTGATACAGTTAACCCTCGTACTCATACAGAAGCACTTCGTGATTCCAGATGATGCTTAGCAATGGAAGAAGAGATGTCTATCCTAATATCTTGGAACACACATACACTAGTTGATCCTCCTAACAGCAACATGATTGTGGGATCCAGATGGGTATTCATCATAAAGTACAATCCAGACGGATCCATTTCTCTCTACAAGGCAAGGTAAAACTTTGGAAATCATCTGTGGGAACAAAGAGGTTCTCTAGTTATGAATCAGGTATAGAGCCCGTGGGAGACGCTTGGATACAGTTCTGAATTTGCTCTTACATGTTTTATCTAGTTTCTGTTGAGAACATGCCATTCGATAGGGTGATTCTGAAATTGTGGAGGCTTGGTTCGATCAAGATGTTGAGTATTGGAAACTAGGTATAGTGCTTACTCGAGGATATTATATTGAAGCACACAACATACTTATATTCTATGGATAAAGGATCAAATTGATAGAGGAAGCACCGTAAGGTTGTACAAAAAATTTAAAAAACTGGTAAAAATGAATTAGTAGTAAATAGTTACGATTGTTTGTAATAAATGTAAGCTATATACAAGTTTGTTGAGAATAAATAGTTATGATCGTTTATCTATTGTGTAAGGTGTATACATGTATGTTGAGTTGTTTTCTATACATTAATGTAATGAATTTTTTGATCTTTTCCTTACTTTTTCTACTTTTTATTGAGTCAACCAAAAACTAGGACCTTGAAGAAATATTACTTACAATTCCATTCATTCTTGCATGTGCATATATATAACATTCTTTCTTAATTTTTTTGCTTATTGTTGTGCAGTTTTAGATGATAATCTTGTGTCTTATTCCATGAAGGAATGTGATATTAACATGTATTTACATGTGTTATGTTACGTTTTTTTAGTTTAGTGTGCGAGATAAGGTGCTTGAACATTAAATTCATTAATAGATGTATGGAGGGGAGATAGAGAATGTGGAGGACAGGTAGGGGAGCTTGGTGCAGAAGGGATAGGACAAGAGATGCTCGAAGGGGAGGGATGGATGCGAGAAGGGGGCGGATAACTGGAACAGAGAGGTGTTGTAGGCGAGGAGGGCCCCGAAGGCAGAGGATGCATATGGGAGGAGGAAGAGCTCAGGCTGGAGGAGTTGGGGCAAGGAAGGATGCAATGGGGTGGGGGCTACCGGGGAAGGAGGAGGTTGCGGATATTACTTTTGTGCCCACATATTTTTTACAATTACATTTGTTCCCTTGGATTTAACATATGTCTAGAGGGAGAAGGATGACAGCTAACCTTCGGGACAGAAGTGTTATTCGATGGGTCTGAAAGTGAAATAATTGTTATTGCAAAAAATGAAGGGATTTAAGTGCGCTTTGGAGAACACGGTAGGATACTAAGTGCAAAATTACCAAAATAATAAGCTCTCTGTAACAGCTTTTCCTTAGATTTGAAATTGATTGCGACAAACCACATGCAAAGCACCGGAGTAGAATGAAATATCTTCGCGCACCACATCAGTTGCCTAGGGAAGGGAATCGTGTGGTGTATTATTTGTCATCGTTGGTGTAACGTTTCAGGTTTAGGTCCTTGATCCTTTGAGGAAAACTGATCATGACAACTTATTGTGTTCGGGCCTAAATGGATCCATTGACAACCACCCAAAATGAGTAAGTCCAAGTTATCAAGTAGTAATCCCCACCACTTATAACCCACTCTCACACTTTGTGAGTTTTAGATGTGGGACTATGTTTGGGGGTATGAGTGCTACACCCTCCCCGCGCATATATTCGCAACGTCCTCGTTGCGACATGGCCCATCACTTATTCTCAGTGACAATGGTGGATGCACGCTCCCAGCTTAGGTCCCTTCGGATAGCCCTTTCCATTATCAGAGGGAACCCGATCTGATCCCGTTTGTAACGTTCGGGTAGCCCTTTCCATTATCAGAGGGAAACCGATCTGATACCGTTTGTAACGTCCGGGGCTTAGGTCTCAGGTCTGTTATCGAGGAAGACTGACCCTCACAATATGTTGAGTTCGAGCCCAAATGAATCCGTTGACAACCACTCAAAGTGCTTAAGCCCGCGTTATCAAGTAGTAATCCCCACCACTTATAACCCACTCTCACACTTTGTGAGTTTTAGATGTGGGACTATGTTTGGGGGTATGAGTGTTACAGCAAAAAATTTGGACCATTTCTCGATTTATGCGTGTCATCCTTGCGTAGGGGCCATGCTAATCTTCTCTGTATAGTTCTAATTAAATCACTTATTTGTGTGGTCTGAGATTATACATATTCACATTGTGCGTGAATGTTTAGTTGTATTTTCTTTGTCGAGTGATCATATACTGATGATTCTATATACTCTAGCAGCATTAACTTGACAAATTTATTAAAAGGTACGAGAAACAACCGTCAGGATTATCAATTGATGCCTAATGGAATTTGGTCATTAGTATTAACAAAAAAAATAACGTTATTGATTTCAAGATAAGATGTATGCCCAGGAATTTAATAGAATAATTTGATAAAAGTTAGATTGATAGATATTAGCGTATCTTGCTATTGATTTATGGTTTAGAAGGCATCATTACAACATTATTACTTACAAGGATGTCAATTATATATCTCATATTAATACTCGTAATCATACCATAACCTACCTATATGGATTATATATTATGTAATGCAATCTCCTATTACCATATTACAAACCGTATGAATGTCGTCTATGATCTAATGATGTGTCATATTACTTTTCATATGGCAATTATATAGCATAATGTGTCTCCTTTGTAATATAATATCTAAGTATTGTTTAGCAATAATGGTTATAGATATCAAGTCATCAAAATTGATAGTGAGATATCTGAACTGAAATATTACTAATGGACCACCTTTTTATGGTAAAGGAAATTGTATTTAAAGAACTGGAATTTCCTTAAATAAATAATGGTACTTAAACGGTAGGCAGAGCTAAGTGCTACATCTAAGATGGGAGCCACCTCTGGAGTCTGTTTATCAATGGCCTAAAGGGAAAGACTTTCCGGAGGTGTCAGGTTCAGTTGAATCCTATGAAAAGTCCACCATTGACTCAGCGTTGATGTCATCACATTTCATGTAGTGATTGAGTGACCGCTTGTGCCGGCGATAAAAGCTACCAAAGGTACTTAACAAGTTATGAGATAAGACAAATCCATAACGAATAAGCGAAGTGCTAATGTGAAATGCTAAGTGCATATGTGCAATTATGTGAATTGGTTAATGTATATATGCATTCATGTGAAATGCCAAGTGTATATGTACAATTATGTGAAATGAAGTGTATATGTGCAATTACGTGAAATACTAAGTGTATATATGCAATTACGTTTTTGTTATGGGAATATGTGTAATTATGTTGTTGTTATGGGCATATGTGCAAATATGGTTAAGTTTAAGAGCATATAGGGAAAGTAGGTATGCATTTTATGAATACAAAAAGAATGCTATTTTGTATGCATAATTAAGTTCATTAAGGATCTCAACGATGATGTTGTATAGGATAAGTCAAATATATTATGCAACATGGTAAGGGTGAAAACTATAAATTGATTATGTGGCAAATGTGCAAATAAGGTGAACGTGTGAGTGTATACGTGAAATATGGGATTTTGTATAATATAAATACCCTTATGTATGATGATAATTATGAGTATGTTATATTATGATTGTGAATGACATTTCCATGTACTGAGCTAAGGGTATTGTGAATATTGCTAATGATAAGTATATGGATGTGACACTTTTGCATATATGAGATTTGATATTCTTTTTAGGTGACTCATATAATACATTTACATGAGAATGATTGTGGAAAATCACGAAATTCTTCTTTATAATCAATTGCAAATGTTGTTAATTGTACTCATGGACAATGTAGGTGAATAGTAGTCATAATTGGAAAATAAGGTAAATATTAAGAAATAATCTTGTGTTATGAATGAAGTGTTTAAGGTAGACTAGTGAAGACTTGATTTTTTTGCTGGCCGATTTGACCTTATCTCGACGCATACTGAGCGTTAAGCTCATACCCTATATTCTTGTGTTTTTATTGCAAATCAATGCGAGGACAAATTTAGTGGCAGTTCCAGACTTGTTGTGAGGTCTGAAGGAAGGATATCATTGTGCCCAATAGAACAAAGGATCTTGATTTTGTATTAGAGATGCATTTTTTATGGATAAAGGAATGTTAAGATGGCTCATATATGTTATTTGTGATATCGTTGATGTTTTTGAGTAACACTTGGATCCGACGTGGGATTTGATATATTTCCGCTTGCCACCAAGGATCCGGGCTATTACAGTTGGTACGATGAGAGAAACAATTGGTGGAACTTAAAGTAATATGAGCAATATTACAAGAGTATATAGTCATGATGTTGTAGAGAAGATCCTCTGCTATAGGGTCTGTTGCAGCAGACTTTGCTGTAAATCCTATAGTCGTCCGATTACCTATTCTCGATCTCGAGATGTACGTCCACTATTCCCGACCCTTTAGGAGGGTCGTTCGATTCTCATCCAACGCTCCCCACCCTTTACAGCATCTGCTGCAATTTTCCTTTACAACAGACGATCGGCTTCCATGATGTTGACAATATGTTGCATGGACAGTCAAGCCCAGTCGCTTCATGAAGGTCGGACAAGGTGATATCCGTAGTAGCGGCTACCAATGGCACCGATGATCGTGGAGCGATGGCCACGTAAGAGGAAGACAATGTCGGCTTACTACATCTCTGCCTGATGAAGGTGCCCATGCCGATCACAAGACAAACTAACGTTATCAATGGCACCATGCTTACCATGACAAGCATGGAGAAGAAATGATAGATAACTAGAGTATTTCTAGTTCAACATATGCAAAGACATGAAATAGGAATAATAGGCATTATTATCAATGGAAGCTTTAACTGATCACGGGTCCTCTGCAGTACTGCAGACACTGGCTATAGTGAGGTGCATGTTCCGAACTGTTCGATCAAGATCCAGTAGTTCATGCGAAATCCGGGTTTTTCTTAATCCTTACCGTGTGAACCGCTCAATCTTCATCGAATAGCTCGGAACATGCACCTTATTACAGCCGACCTCTACAGTACTGCAGAGGATCCGTGCTCGCTTTAACTACCTCGACAACCACATAGATGAAATAGTATGAAGATCGATTGGTAAGTAGCGAAGGAGTCTATGAAAGAGCAAAAACATGCCTTCTCGAAGGGTATCTAACCAAGCCAAAAGCGCCATCCATAACGAAGCGGAGGACAACCCAACGAATGAATGTGTATAGGTTCATGCGTTCCATCAAGCAACTTCGAGCACAAAGGGCATAAGTGGATATCTGAGATCATCAACATAAAATTGTGCTTTCTCAATGTTTTTGATAGGGACTTGATTTATAGCTTAGACTTTAATATTTAGTTATTTTATATTTTTATCAATTGTTTTGTGATATTTAATAAGGAGATAAATGCTTACGATAATTCATTCGATACGTCTTTATCGAATTTTATGTTAACTTTTGTAAATTTATTTAAATTTTACTATTGAATTTTGAATAATTTTAGTGTATTTATAAAATGAAAACTAATAATGAATTACGTAATTATTTTATATTTCTAAAAGAGTAAATAACAAAAAAAACTGAACTACTACGCATGATTATAATGATGTGCGTGGACTTAAACAGTGACAGCGTAATTCATTGAGCCCCAGATCATTATGAAATCAATATTAAAGATCTTGTACTATATTACTGCTTTTTGAAGTTTAACTATGACATTGAAATAGTGTATGTAGTTCATGGACTTCTGCGTAATTTACTCTTTTAGAAATATAAAATCGAACAAACCACATATATCCCTAATAAATTGTATTATGGCTAAGCCCGTAGACTTGTTACGGTTAATAACCTTTCACACCCTCGAAAACTTGTCATTTTACATCAAACCCAAAAATCCAAATTAAATCAACTCTAATAGTGGTACGATATTAACTTGACAAAGCATTAGATTAGACGAACTAAGATAGATGCATTTAATTTCAAGTTCGTGCAAGTTAATAGTCTCTAGATGATCCACATATTCTTCAGACAATGTTATCAATATAAAGGTTTTACGCATCTTTCAATTTTGGGATGCTTATACCGCAGAGCCCATTAAACTTTGGTTAGGCCGTGTTTGTTTGGTTGGAAAAGAATTACAATGGAATGTAATCAAGACAAAAATGGAATTAACAATAGAATGGAAAGGAATAAGTTATTACATTCTATTGTTTGGTTCATATTAGGAATTGAAACACTTGTTATGAGACGCATTCCTTTCTTATGTTTGGAAAGGGAAAAGAAAAGAAAGAAAATAACATTCCTTTGCTATATTTCATTAAGTAGAAAAATAATCGGTATCGTCCAACTTAATTTTTCATATAATTGATATATTTCATATAAGGAATCAATGGTCAATTTTTCCATACAATTGATATATTTAATATATCCATATTCGTATCCGCTCGAATATTTTATTATCATATCTGTATCCATATCCTTAAAATTTTGAAAATGTTATGGGTATCCATATTCACAACAAATGAACACACATATCCATGTATGTATATGCATCCACTAATACCCATATCCTTATCCTAAAAACTAAAGATGGTATCCGTACCCATATCTATAGCTGTAAAAAATAAAAACCAGTTTCCATGTCCATATCCATTTCCGCAAAAAAAATCATCCATGCACATATCTGTATCCGCAAAAAAATTAAAATATATATCCATGTTCGTATATGTATCCGCTAGAATATAATCAGTATCCATATCCTACAAAAAATTGAAAATTACATCCGTATCCATTTCCACATTAGAAAAAATCTCATATACATGTCCATATCCATATCCGAAAAATAAATAAAAAAACACATATCCATATTCGTATCTGTATTCGTATCCGTAAGAAAATCGTATCTGGTATATTTTATCCATAAAATAGATATATTTAAGAGGTTGGGGAGCATGCACCAAGGTGCATGTAACCTTACATGCACCGGTGCCATAAACAACCGTATTTTCTTATTTTTTGAAATGAAATAATGTGAGATTTAGATCACCATATATCACCACGTCATCATTAAAAATTCAACTTGATTCGAGACTCCTAAGCCATCCATCAAGATTGTGAAATTTTTACGGTCTCAGAATTGTTGAAATTTAGCTGTCTAGATGACCACGTTAAGAACGTCTGTTTTACACGAAATTTGAAACACATATTC
The DNA here is from genome assembly GCA_037367405.1 of Ottelia alismoides. Classification (NCBI taxonomy): domain Eukaryota; kingdom Viridiplantae; phylum Streptophyta; class Magnoliopsida; order Alismatales; family Hydrocharitaceae; genus Ottelia; species Ottelia alismoides. The sequence continues at coordinate 604,488 of JAZKJV010001124.1, read as the reverse complement.
CACTAATAGTTGTAAGTAGATCCCCCAAGGTTTCGTTTCAAAGAAATGGGCATTTATAGCACCGGTGCATATAAAGTTACATGCACCTTGGTGCAAGCTCCCCAACCTCTATAATATGTGTGTGTGTATCCGCTTGAATATCTTATAATTATATTTGTATCCATATCAAAAAAAATGAACCGTATCTATATCTTTTTCTGCAAAAAATCTCATATCAATGTCAGTATCCATATGTGCATATATTTGTAACTTATCTGACATTTTGCATCCATATATTTGTATTCATGTCTAAAAAAATCATATCCAAGTTAGTGTTCAAAAAATATCTAAAAAAAATACCTCCATGTTGAAAACCATATATTTGTAACAATGATATATTAACTAAAAAATTGAAGAAAAACATATTTATTAGCATTTGTAGGGAATGGAATCCCAATTTTTAGAGGATACCTGAGAATGACGATTCCTATTTATGAGAGAATCGAATTTCCTTTGTAATCGTTATTCCTATCTTAATATGATCTAACAAACACATCCACAAAAGAACAGTTATTCTATTCTCCCCTCTATTCCTAACAAATGAGGCTTTAGCTAATGTATACCTTGTATTTATCTTGTGACCTCCAAACTTTTAACTCCGCCTTTCATCACAACTTTTGCCATCATTTTTTTTTGAGTTAATTTCTTAAATTAATCAAACTATATGACCAATCCAATAGATTTTCTCCCTTCCATCTCTCGTTCATTCTTCATCTACTTCTTCACTACCTTCTTCTCTTCCTCCTCTTCGTTCAAATCTACCTGCTCCAGGCAAGGAACGGGGAGTTCAGGTTGAGAGTTGTCGCAACGGAGGCAACACTCATGGGTGGGGAGAGGCACGATGATGCCGAGCGTCGACAGGATGCAGAGCATATCGAAGGAGGGAGCCTCATGTGGAGACAGAGAAGGATTGCACGAAGAGCTGGAGGAGGCAGCAGACACGGGCAGAGGGCTGAGGCTGCAACAACTATGATGTGCGTCATGGAGGGGTGGAGTGCTCAAATTGAGATTGATCATGGCAAGGAGTCGGGGCCTTAGAGCCGAAGGGGATCGCGAGGAATGTGATGGTTTGAGAGGACGCCTACGGCCTACCTCAATGGCAGCGAGTTTGACGGTTGATCGCAGTGGAGTGGTGCGACGGCAGTTGATGAGGTGTCCTTAAATGTGGCCATGAGGTTGGCATAAACTGAGGCGGCGGTGTGGGGGGCGAATCGGGATAGGGAAGGAAGAGGAAGTGAGGGAGGAGGTGAACTATGGCTGTGGTGGTTTACCGCGAGGTTGTATCATAGTTTTGTCTTTACATAGCATCAAAGAATGAAAAACATATGGTTGCCCTCAATGCACGGGAGCGGATCCTCGCCATTGCAGCAGTCTAAAGGTGCTCACAGGTAACAGCGTAGGATCCGCTGCGTTAACAGGGTAGGATCCGTTCTCCTCAACGCACGTCTGCCAGCGTTAGCAAATGCTGCAAATTCTAACACCATCAAATACAAAAAGTTGAAATCCCATGTGCGAAATTACGCATCAAAAGCAATGGTGATCAAATATTCGACTTGCAATCGAATACAAGGCTTTCAAAGATGTCCTTTCTCTTCATAAAAGCGAAACCACATCCGCTTCTCGTCGACAAGGACGAATCAAGACAATTTGGGATATGGACTTCAGCATCTCCGTCGTCAGTGACATCCACCGGCGTACACTTTTCCTCCGCATTCTGAGACAGGTAGTACTTGATGGCATCCCTCGTATCGGCAAACATCTCCGCCGCTTGAAAGAACCTCGACAGCTTGTGGAGCTCGCAGTCGCCAAGATCATCTACGAACGGCAGGATCGGCACAGCGTTCTCTGGTTGCAGCGAATACGAGTTGGGGTTATCATCTACGATGACGACCTTGTCAAGGTCACGCCCCGCAGAAGCCAAGTCCTTCACCATCTTCCCATCCACAGACTTGCACGAATCTCTGTACAGCCTGTGGGAAATGAGATCGCCCGTGGGGTCGAGCTGGTCGATAACCAGCGATGCATACTCCCGGAGACCGGCGGTGAAGACGACGATCTCGAACGTCTTGGCGATCTCGGACAGGAGTTGGTCGACGCCGGGGCGCTTGAGGACGTAGAAGGTCAAGGAGTGGCCGTCAATGGTAGGGTGAACGACGAAGTCGTAGGGGTGTGTAGGGAGGTGGGGAGTCGAGTGGACAAGCGTCTCGTCGAGGTCGAGGAAGGCGGTCGGCTTATTGTCACTGTTCTTGCTACGGTCGTCGAAGAGGAGTGGGTGTGAGTCTTGAACTTGGAGGGTGTTGAGCAGGCGGAAGCGGCCGCGGCGTTGGCGTTTAGAGGTGGTGAGGCGAGAGAAAGCCGCGAGGAGGCGGCGGATGCAGGGCTTGGAGGAACGGTAGAGGGTGGTGGCATAGAGCTTCAGCTGCGACGAGGAGCGGCGCTTGCCTCCGGAGGACGAGCAACGATGTTTGGATGACGGAGCAGAGGTGTTCCTCTTCGTCGGAGTGATGGAAACCATGGTCTTTGGTGGGTGATTGCTCGGCGAGGTGCTACGAGAGTAGACGGCGATGGCCTTCAAGGGGATAGAGACTTGGTTTTCAAACAAGTGAAGGGAAAAAGGCAAAGCGTACAACGGTCGAATAGTGAGCTGGCGTGCAATTGGCTCCACATATTGACTATGGAATCTTTGAATTTCGACCGTTGTTCCGCACATGCTAATTTTTGAAGTTAATTATCTCTGGGGGATCCATTTGACTAATAAGATATACTAGTACTAGTAGCACCGCCTGTGGTGGCACCGGACCCCATGAAACGATGCGCGACTTTCTCGGAGGCGGATCCGAGATTTCCCGATAGGATTTGAGGATTTGGTCGTTATTTCTCGGGGAGTTGGAGTTGAAGGTATAATGACGTCATCAAGGAAACATAACTGTTGGTCTGTTCGCTTTCTTGCTTTTTAGTACCTCTTAAATTTCTTTTTACACATTTACTCAATTAGGAGAAACAAATACATGACCGTACATTCTCATTGAAGCATGCGCTTACGTGAAAGGGGGAAGTAGGGATAAGCATGGACCGGCCTTAAAGAGTCCAGGCCTAAACCAGCTCATTTAAAAAATCAGGTCTCGGGTGGGATCCAAGCTCGTATTTTTTTTTGATTCGGTCCAAGCTCAGGTCCGGCCAAATTCATATGGCTGGAGTCAGGCCAGGCGGCCCATCTCCATTCTCCCACAACCCAAGTTTTACATATACTAGGTTGCTTTCCGCGCTTCGTAGTGGTACTAATTCAAAGTTCTTTTTATGTCAATTCAAAGATGAATTCGTAAGAATTTAGTAGAAACTAAACTATTAGTTGGCGTAGAATATCATTTTTTCATAATATTGGAAACATCATTCTTTTGAAAGTCTGGTGTATTTGTCGCGGCCGATTTATAAATCAAAATTGACAAATATGGATAATCATAATATATTGCTTTTTAGTGTTAGAATTTGAAAAATGAATTATAGTAATAAATCGAAATTACCAAATCATCTCAACTTGGAATCTGTTTTTAAATAGTATAAATGAATATATTTACCTTTATTGTATATTTTTTAAACTTTTAAGAAAAATAATGAAAGTGAATCTATATTGTATCTTGATTTTAATAAGCATAAATCATGTCAAGTTTTTAAAATGTTAGTACTTGTAATACTGTGATCGAAAAAAAAATGACCTAGATAATTTGGATCAGACAATAATGCAACCTAGCACAATATATGGGGAAAAAGTTAAACCTTATGTATATACACATTGAAAGAAATGAAATAAAATATGTTTCATGTTATAATCTTTCAAAAATGAGAAATTTATAAGATGTAGAAAGAACAAAAATAGGAAGATGTATCCAAAGAGAAAATTATTTGATATATTTACAAACAATATGGATTTAAATTATATTAAATTGAAAATATTAGAATTAGGCACCACAATTAAGTTCAACATGATAACCATATAATTAACTTTGTCGCTAGAAATTCAAATCAATTGTTAGAGCACGTATTTTATGGGATGTATTTTAAGGTATTTGGTAATCTTCCACATATATATATAATCACCAAAATAAAAATAATTCATAGTACGATACTTATATATTACAATGAGTATTCAACGATAAAATAACGTGCTTTCTAATATACCTTATTCTTCATCAAATACAAAAGTCATGTTCGGTTTCATCAAATAAAAATCTCAAATTGTTAGACACACTTATTCTCTTATTATATATTTTTGTTGATATTTAAAATGGGTAAAGATCAATAAAAATATATCACAGACGCTTTAGTTACATAGATAATAATATGTGCAAAAACTATAAAGAAAATATTTTTTTATTCTAAATTTGTTTGATATTTTTAACGATTTTTTGGAAAAAAATATAATTAAATTAGATTTTACAATACATTTACATGAGAAAACAATGTTTTTATACACAATAGGGAAATATTTTTTGTATTTCAAAAACACCAAATAGCAGAAAATCTTTTTGATTTTATTTTTATTGGATATAACTTTTTATTATCTTTAAAAGTAGCTAGTATACATACTTTTTGGTGTTTTTATGAATTACTTATGATTTTTAAACATTTCGAAGTATTTTTTAAATTTATACGATTTACGTATTTGCTTTTTATTTGATTTTATTTTGATATCTATAATACGGTAAAACAAATGTAATATGATTTTTTAGAGACTTATTTGTATTTTTAAGTATATTTATGGATTTGTATGTTTTTTCTTATTAAGTTTTGATTTATGAAAAAAGAAATTGATTATATTTTTCAAAACAACCAATATACTAGATATAGTATATTAATACATTTATTGTAAGGTATTTATTTGATTTTTTTTATATTGTATGTATTTGATTTAGTACGGAATTATGTGTATGGTTACTTTATAACTTCAAAAGGGCACATATGTAATATGTGTAAAATATATGTATGTGTAGGTAAAAATCGAAGATAGTGGGGTGTGCGTACAAGAATCCTAATGGAACACGTGTGTCCTCACATGAAGTTTCACATGTGCCTGCTTGGAAATTACACAAATTCGAAGGACAAAACACAATTGTTCCCAAGCACGTGAGAGTTCACGTGCTCACGACCTATGCATGGACATGTTGGGAGTTTAAAAATATTTGGAGAGCTATTATGTAAACATTCACAAAAATATATCTGAGCAGTTCAGCTGCGGGGGCACAAACGAAAAACGATCGAACGGTGGAGTTTGAGCTTCGATTCGAAGAACGGACGCTTGCAGTGAGGTCTAGAGCGGGTCTCTGTTCTATGGTGTTCTTCCCCAAATCAAGAGGACTCTAGGCAGTGCGGATCGACCCTCAGATGCTCGACGTGCTTTGTATCTCATGCTCTCCTCAAATGGTGCTTCAGCCTTTTATACTCTAGTGCATGTATCGATGATGTTCAACTGCATATGGAGATGTTGTTCCCGAGTTCCTCGATCGTCCTCGGATCTCTGAGGATCGAATCGCTAAGGGATTTGATTCTAGATAACATAAATCTAGATAACGCTCGTCTTTCATCGCGCATGCTGCTCGACTGAATTGACGTTGATGCCTCTGAAGATCTCCATCTGATGCGATGTTTGGCTGGATTGATCCTTGCAGTACTGATCCAATGGGCTATAGAATGCACTGGAACAAACAATTGTATAATATCTTCGATGAAAGAAAGGCACAGTTGGATAATATATTATAATTGTACAGGAAATTTAGATTACCGGGGTTCACTAAACCTTGTGATCAAGAGTTGCCCTAAGAGGAAGAGCTATGAAGAAGCCAACCCAATGCAGACTTTCTCCCTATGAATCTCCAGCGCATAGCATCCAGATCGCATGCGAAGAAGGAAAGACGGGACGCGTGGACCCCACCTATCGACAGCTAAGACAGATGTGGAGATGGAAGGAAGACTCAGATTTCTGCAAAGAGGCGGAGAAACATAAGAAGAGAGAGAAGGGGCTGCAAAGCAACCCTATCCACGTGGCAACAACCAGGAGAGAAACCCGATTTTAGATAGAGTAATAGATATCGGGCATGCAAAGAGCGACGTCTCCGTTGCCGCCCTCGCCCTGCGCTTCCTCTGCTTCGCCCTCTTCTTCTCGCCTTCCGAGCCTTCACATCGAATGGGTCCCTCTGCTCCTGCAGTCGTCCTCTACCTCTCCGCAACTGTCCACATTGAATCCGTCCTCTCCTCGGCTCAGTGTCTCTGTATTGGAAAAGGCGCAAGCATTTTGGAGGGCAATGGAGATCATAGGTGGGCAGTCTGGCGAGAGGGGAGGAGTGGCCTTTAGACTCTTTTTTTTGCTAAGCAGTAATTGTATATAACTATCAAAAATAACTTGTGGTTACAAAAAAAAGGCCTTAGAGCCTCTAGGTGGGCATCATGGCCATAGAAAGATAATTGAAACAGAAATTTAGAGGGTCAAAAACCCTGGGTGGTGAAACCAGTTGGGGCTAGTTAAGACCATCCTTGTGACAAGTTGAATCGTATCCTGGGGAGAGCAGATCCGGCTCTCAGTCCATCTTGAGTTTCTCTCCTCTCAAATTGCTCAAACAGCCACTGCTAGCACGACAACAGCCTTCATCTTCAAATTGCGGCAACGAATTCTTGTACAAAAATCCAGCATCGAATGCAAGCATTGTGCCCCCATATTGGGGATGTTCAGAGATGCGATTACCACATCCCAGACTTCCGTCGAAAAACTGCAAATGAAGAACAAATGTGATGATGATTCCCCCGCCATGCGACAAAGGTGGCAAGCCTCAACAAAGATTAAGCCTCATCTGGAAAGTCTCCCAAGCATTGGCAGTCGATCCAAGATGGTCTGGTAAAGCACGCAAGCATGTTTAGGGACAGAATGTTTGCCCACGGGGCAATAACAGCTCTATTCCTCACCATATTGAAAGCATCTCGAAAAGATAAGGACCAATAGGAAGGAATGCAAACGAACGAATACGAATGTGAATTCATATCATACCATATCCATATTATTTTACGAATACGAATATTACACGAATGTAAAAAAATCAAGAACCATATCTACAAAATACGAATATGAAACTAATCTTTTACGAACGAATACGAATATTAAATGAATGTTAACTTTAAAATGAATAATAAATTATAAATAAAAATGTACCTAGATTATTTGGTGACCACTTCCGTGTAACTTCCATCTTTTGTTTAACCACATTCCATGATTCAAATGGTGTATAAAATCAACATTATATACCATAATATTAGAGATCCTCTTATGCAATAACATAAGAAAATGGTAGAATGGAATGAACATTATAAGATATAGATGTTATACCATATCGACTGCAACGAAGGGAAGAGGGCAGACGAGGTGAGGTAGCGGTTGCAGCGAAGGGAGAGGATATGGTCGGCACGGGGGTGGGGCTGACGGCAGGGGGCAGTGGGCGGCTGGGGGCTGCAAGGGAGCGGCAACAGGGCCGCAGGGGGAGGAGAATCAGGAGATGGTCGGTACTGGGTGGGGATGGGGGCAGGGGGCTGCAAGAGGGCAGGGGGCGGCAGCGAAGCTGTAGCGGGGAGAGGAGATGGTCGGCACGGGGGGCTGCAGCAGGGTGGGGGGCCGCGGGAGGAGGCAGTGTTGGGTGGTGGGCGATGGGCGGCAATGGGGCCGCAAGGAGGAGGCAGCGGTGGCTGTCTGCAAGGGGGCGCAAGGGGGTGGTGTGCGACAGCGGGGCCGCAGGAGGAGGAGGTGGCTGGTAGAGCAGGGGTAGCCGCATGAGGAGGCGGTGGGCGGCAGCCTGGGGAGAGGGAAGGGGGCGTTGGGGTGGGGGTGGTTGGGCGGTGGGGGTGATTTGGGCGATTAATAAACCCTAAACTAATAAGTATATTTTAAATTATTTAATATATAAAACGAATATTCGTATTCGTAATCAAATTCATTTTTTCAGTTTTCGTTAATCCAAGATTCGTATTCGGATTCGTATCCGTGAAAATTTTATTTAGAATATTCGTATTCGCCTATTTTACAAAAACAAGAACCATATCCTCTTAAAAATGAATATGAACACGAACGAATACGAATATAATTGCATCCGTTTGCGTCCCTACCGATAGCTAATCAACTGATTAGCATTCCCCCCATTGTGGGGAATCATCTTATATCGGGTGTCCAAAATATTTTTCCAAACTAGGGAGTCCCTCAGAGCCTTGACACAGTTCATTATATTTCCACCCTTTAGATATCTATCCCGCATGAAAGAGGCCCAAATAGAGTTATCATTGGAGAGCACTCTCCCACACCACATAACTAGCATTGCCTCACGAATGGAGCTTAAGGAACGCAACCCCAAGCCCTCCTCTTTTTTTGGAAGACAGACAACCTCCCATTTTACATGATGCGTACCGTAGGCCCAGAGGAAGTCCGCCAATAAAGAATCAACCTTCTTTGCCGATCCAAAAGGGATAAGCATACACGAGGCCCAGTATAAACCCCAGAGATGACAGAAGCAAGGAATTGTAGGCGACCGGCAAGGGATAGGGACCTTGCCTTCCAGCCACAAAGCAAGGTCCTTACACTATCAATAAGAGTGTTAGCCGTCGTCACCCTACCCTTAGCAGGGGTTAGAGGAATGCCAAGATACTTTGCCGGTAGAGGTTGCGAGAGAAGCCCCATTTCGAGACATAAACTGAAGTCTGCAGAGGAAAGGAGAGGAAGAATAAGCTTTTACTCTTCTTCGCATTCATCGAAAGGCTGGACATTCCTTCAGAATCCTGCAAGATTCTTCTAACACCTTTCAAGGTGGCGCAAGACTCTCCTTGGTGCTTCTGTGAGAAGTTTAGGGACTTTACCATCTGGAGTATGCTCCGAGGAGAATGTATAGGAGGGCGGCAAAAGATGTCTCATGATCTTAGGGGGCTTGGCGTAAATTTTCTTTCATTTGGGGGTGTTGATGTGAATCTCCAGATAAAGTGCAGTTTATTGGGGGGTAAACACGCAGATAACTTTTTTGAGCGGTAAGAAGGTAGGTGAACGATTTGTATCAAGGTTCGGGAGAATAGTCGATTATTGATTATTTTTAAATTTTTAGATGAGATGTGATAATATAATAATTTTTTTGTTTAAATAAAAGATGAAAGAGAGAAGGGAGAGAAAATGGGCAAATGAGAAAGAGAGAGAAAGGGGTAGTAATGCACATTTAAAAAAGCGGGGCGTGTGTAAATGATTCAAGGGAAGATGATGAGATAGGTAGCCTCATGTAGATCTGGTAAACGGGTTGGGGGCTTGCTCGTTCGGAATCTTTAATTCGTTCATGGGTCGGATTTGGGTTAGGAGATTTGGTACGAGCCGGCTTGGTCCGACTCGTAAAATATAGAAAATATATAAATATAAGATATATAATACATGTATTAGTATGCTTCAAATTTTTCATATGTGACATTAGTTTTAAATAAAATTTTAATAGTTTACATGTCAAGTAATATGTAAACTATTTATATTAGTTATAAAGTATAAATTGTATTAATAAAATGATTTATACAATTAAATACCATTAAAAAATAAATGGAAAAATAACGAAATGGACCATGGAACAGCCCATGACGAGCTTTGGATATAGATTTTTGAACCTCGACCCATTCTACCTAGCCCATGAAGACCCGCATTTCGGCCCGGACTAACCTAATGGAAACTTGGTGTGCTAACTCTTTTTTGGAGGTAAATTTCAAGATAAAGATGTATATGATGTTGATAACAAAAAAAATCGATTGGTTGACGTGAATGTTCCTTGTAGAGTATTTGAGAGCCGTGAAAGTTGGGATGTGGATGTAAATATTCCAAGTAAAGATAAGGTACTTGCATGGCAACATAAAAAAAAAGATTTTTTCCCTTGTAGCACTCTAAGATTCTACAATTATATTTATGCCCTTATTTTTTTCACGATAGCAAATGTGCCCCTTGTATTCTTACAAAATTAACCGTTCTGTCCTTTTGTAATAACTCTTATGTCCTGATTCGACCTTAACAGAAGGGTAAATTGTGAATTTTGTAAAAAAATAAGGGTACATATGTTATTGCAAAAAAGTAAATGCATAACTGTAATTGTTGAATCCTAGAGGGGCACAAGTGTTCCTAAAATTCCATCCAAAAGTCGTACGAGAGCTATCGCGCAATTTTTACATCGCAAGGTCAAACCAACGAAATCGCCAAGGAGGAGAGAAGGGGATTTTTTAATAATTATTAAAAAATCATAATTAATTAAATAAACATGAAGAAAAAAAATTAAAAAATAGGCATCGATCGGCACCTGAGGTGCCGATTTGAGGCCCCCCCTCCAAATCGACACCTCAGGTGCCGATTTGGGCGATACCCGTTGGCCTCCACTCCAAATCGGCACCTCAGGTGCCGATTTGGGAGGGGCGCCAACGGCTATGGCCCAAATCGGCACCTGAGGTGCCGATTTGGTAGAGGGCCGTTGGAAATTTGCCAACGGTCCCCTCCTCCCCATTTGTTATATATACCCCCCCCCCCCCCTCATTCCATCCTTCTCACAATTTCCCCCTCTCCTTCTTCATCATCTCCCATTATTCATCCTCTCTTATTCACTCATTCTGTTTTCTGAAGTGCGATTGCTGCTCTCGATCGACTAATCTTATTCAAGTAAAAATAAGATATTTTTGTTTGTAGATTTTGTTGTGCGTTTTTTGCAGGGTTTTATCAGTGAAGATGCTATATACATCGGATACCGGATTATATTATTATCTTTTGGATAACATTTCTTGTAGAAGACATGCATCTTTCAGGTAATTTTACTCAAGATTTTTTTTAAATTTAACAAGTAATTAGATGTGCAAAATTGATACTTAGTTAAAACATATTTCAAAATAATTCTTGTTTATTTTTAATGGTAAATCATTTGTTTATGAAGTAATCTAAAGATGTTGAAAAATAGTAATTGTAAATATAATATGGTTTTTCTAATGTCACTCACATTAGACATTTTATGAAGAGATTTTTGTAATAGTTATTAAAAAATCAAAATTAATTAAGTAGGGGACAGTAGACATTTTATTAGGAGATTTTTGTAATAATTATTAAAAATATTGAAATTAATTAAGGACAGTAGACATTTTTTTAGGAGATTTTTGTAATAATTATTAAAAAAATCGAAATTAATTAAATAGGGGACATTAGACATTACATTAGCATTTCATTCATTTAGATTTAAAAGTGCACATATTCTTGTTAAAATTACTGTCATTTAGATTTGGAATCGAGCGCCGAGAGGGTCTCTATACAGCGCTGGCAGGACTCACTGTGGTGAGCACCGATGAGCCCTCAAGACCGAACTTTTGGATTCCATTTATGAGTGATTAGTATATCTATTAAATTATCGATTATTAAAGATAACATCCGATTTAAATGTTAATTAAATTAATTGTTACATCCGATTATTAAGTAATCGTTTTGTGTAATTAAACTAATTAAATCATTATTTTATTCGTATAGATGGCCTCCAACACCGCTCATGTCTTAATATATTGGGGAGGATCGAATGACGTCTCTGATGACCACGTAGAATATATTGGGGGCAAGAAACGGATGGTTACATTACCATGCCAATTAACATACATTGGCTTACTGTCTCGAGTCTTTGAAGTCACTAATCTCCCGCTCAACCAGTATATACTTACATTAACTTGTAAGTGGTTGTATGAGGGATCAACTTTCTTTGCAGTACCGATTGACGATGATGAATCAACATTAGCAATGTTGAGTTCAATCGTCTATGTGAGATTTATCCATCTTTTTGTACAAGCTACTCCCTTTAATATGGAAAATATGCCGTCGTCTTCGAGGTAAAATTAATCACATTCAAATTATAGAATAATTTCACCATTTTTATTTAAACTAACAAAGATTTAAATTAATCAGGCCAACAAATGAGTCCATGTTTGATGATATCGAAGGGTCATCATAAGTAAATGTAGAAGATGATTTAGAGATAGAAATATCCAAAGAAAATGAGGAGTCCGAAAATGACGAGCCAGAAAATGATACTCAAACATTAGAAGAAAATATTGGTGGTAATACTTGTCATGATTTTAGATATGGTTCGCTAGTTCTAGCCGTAGGTAATGAGGAAAGGGGAACTCATATTCTGCTAATAACGATGATGCTGAAGAAGAGCCGATGGAGGAGTTACCTCACGTTTTTTATCATGAAATTGCAGAAGCAGAAGATGTAGTATTTGTAGAGAGTAAATCAGAATCCACCGATGATTCCGGACTAAGTTATTGGTTAGGTAGGAGTTATAAGTCGAAAAGGGATCTACAATACGATTTACAGAAATGGAGCATGGAAAATCACGTGCAATATAAACCCAAAGCATCAAACAAGCAGATTTTCACTGCTGTTTGTATTTATGAAAATTGTGGATGGCGGTTGCATGCATCAGAGAGGAAATCTCGAGGAGATTGGTATGTTTCAGGATATAGGGGAAAGCATACATGCAGAAATCCAGTCCTTTTAGTGAAACATCGCCAATGCACTTCTGTTTTTGTAGCGCAGTATATTTTATCTTCATTTAAAGCAAAAGTTAGCCTACCGACCACACGGACCAATGGAAAGACGTCTGGTATGTTTAAATAGTCTACTTATTCTACTGAGATTCTATTAAATTATTCTTATTATATTTGTAAATGGACTAGGTAGATACGATTGTACAAGGAAGAAACAGTATGGAACAACTTAGACGATCAACGGACTTACCTACCAACATGAGGACAACAGTCGAAAATGCAATTAACATGTTCGATGAAACACTGAACATGTTCTCCTTGATGTATCCCTTCCATCAATATGAGCATCAACAATTCATGCCATCACAGGAGCATCATACTTCAGGAGCATCAGGTTTTGTGATTTCTTTCTTATAGATTTAAACTAATTTTTTATCTTCAAATCGTGAATGTATAAAATTATATGTTGTAAATTGTACAGGAAGGGAGTACACGGAATATGGTGGGGAGGGGACGCAACCACCACCGATGTTTGCTACTTCAGTTTTTAGTTATTTGTTTATGTATAGTCAACTGTTATTCATATATCGATTTTTAGACATATAAATACAGCTCCTCATAAAATATAGCAGGACTCGGTGAGCAGGCATTTTCCCAGGGTCAGACAATGGAGGAGTCAATATCTGGCACCTCAGGAATGACGTCTGCGGGATATGGTGGGCAAGGGTACTCATCAGGTCATCAAGGACTCGCATCTCAATATGGCCAAACCGGATTTGGAGCTTCAGGTAATAAAATGACTAAATAAAATAACTATTTTTTATCTTATGTATTATTTTTTAAAAGATGAATATCTCATTCTTGCAGGATATGGAGAAGCTTTCAGTCAATCGCAATTTGCAGGATCATCATTTGCTGGTCCTTCGAGTCAGGGATACAGCGGGCAAGAAGTTCCACCAATTCAACCAGGATTCATATCTACTGGTAAAATTGTACTTAATTTATTACATTGCATTCTCCTCTTACTTATTAAGTAATTTATGTGACATATAATGTAATTAACATCTTTCAGGTATGAGCTATATCGAGTATGGCTTTAGAGGGTCTCAAATCGGTGAAGCCGGATTTAGAGGTTCAGGTATAAATATATTATACAATATACGAACTCATTTCAATACGCTATGTTTAAATTTTATTGTACTTATAACAATGAAAATGTCTCAATCTTATAGGACCATCGCTTGTTGGACCTTCGAGTCAATTTGACTCTGGACCCTCTCAGCTCATACCGTCTACTCAATATAGTTCAGGAGATTTGCAGTCGCAGATATTTGATAGTGTTCGGCAAATGGAGGTAACTGATTTTGATAGACAGTTGTTTGGTATATCCACGATACCACAACAACGTCCGGAGCTGCCTCGAAGACCTTCTCCCGGAGTAAGGATCACTGAGTGTCCTCCATCAGAGTCGCCTCGCCATTCAATAAGTGTACCAACGTCACGTAATCAACAATCACAAACAATCGAACCGCCACGGAAGTCGTCAGCTAGACCGCATCCTCCAGGGCACGTTCCAACGCATTCAGAACAAATGTCCAAGCAGAAGAAGAAGAAGAAGAAGAAGAAGACAACACATGAGGAGACTCACAAAAAATTGGGAGATGGAGGGAAAGAAAACGACAAGGGAGGTGGTGCAGGAGGTGGAGGAGGAGGTCTGAAGGGATTTCTGAAGATATAGAAAGTTTAAGTTATTGTAAATTTTTTTCTTATTATTTGCAACCTCATATTTCTTCTCTTATGAATTTAATAAAATACTTGTAATTTTTTTAAATTAATTCATGTCAAGTTGTACCTTGTTGAGTTCTCATATATCAATGGTAAATGATGTTGTTCACACTCTCAATTTCTCGATATTTACTATAATATTGTTGATATGTCAATTATAAATATTCTAAGTATGTATCAATAATGAAGAATATAATAAAAAAAGAGATATACTTAACATTTTACAATAACGTTATCGGGAAGAAGATGAGACTACGAAGCTCTATTGATAGATCAAAAATATTGTGATGAAGGAAAATATTGATAGCCTATTAAATTTATTTTATTTTTAAAACATATTTACATAATTCCTCAAATATCCTCGAATGAACATAAATATAATTGTAGAATATTATTTTGTAAAATTATTTACATAATTCCTCAAAATATTTTTAATTTTTCACATGTAATGAATATAATAATAATTTGTAGGGATTTTATCACTTGTGCCCCTCCGAGATATCGCAATATCAGTTATACCCCTATCTTTTTGGTAATATCAGTTGTGCCCCTCAAAACTTGATAATTTATCACTTGTGCCCCTCGGGTTAGTGACCGTCCATCCACAGTGCAAACGGTCGTTAACTTTGAGGACATAGGCGGAATTACTTTAATTCTAAAGGTTAGGAGGTCATTTTACACCCTCCTCATCTTCTTCTTCTTCCTCCTCCCCATCCTCTTCTTCCTCCTCCTCCACCTCCACCTCCTCCTCCTCCCTCTCTGCCCCCGCCCCGCTCCTGCCTCATGCCGCCCAGCTCCGCCTCGAGCTCTCCGCACCTCCTCCCAGCCCGCAGCCCCCGCCCCTGCCCCGCGCCGCCCAACCCCGCACCCCCCTCCGCCCCGACCTCCCTCCCAGCGCCGACCTCCCGCACCCCCCTCCCAGCCCCGCCCCGTGCAGCCCCGACCTCCCACCGCCCCGTGCAGCCCCGACCTCCCACCGCCCCTGCACCGTCGCCCTACCTCCCCCCGCCCCTACGCCCCTCCCGACCTCCCACCGCCCCCGCCCTCCCACCGCCCCCGACCTCCCACCTCCCCCGCCCCTGCGCCCCTCCCGACCTCCCACCGCCCCCGCCCTCCCACCGCCCCCGACCTCCCACCACCCCCGCCCCTGCGCCCCTCCCACCGCCCCCGCCCTCCCACCGCCCCCGCCCATGCGCCGCTCCCGACCTCCCACCGCCCCCGCCCTCCCACCGCCCCCGACCTCCCACCGCCCCCGCCCCTGCGCCCTCGCCCCGACCTCCCCTCGCCCGCGACCCCTGCGCCCCCTCCCTCCTCCCCCTGCGCCCCTCCCGCACCGCCGCGACCCCGCTCCCTCCCTCCTCCCCCGAGCCCCTGCGATCCAGGCCCCGCACCCCTGCGCCCTCGCCCTGCCTCCCTTCGCCGCTGCGCCCCGCGCCCCCGCGACGCCGCGACCCATGCGCCCCCTCCCTCCTCCCCCGTCCCTGCGCCCCGCGCCGTCGCGACCTACCTCGTGTCTCCTCCAGTAACACATGTTCTTCCCAGGTCACCCCCAAGATTCATAAAAGTTGAGTTTTTTTTGTTAAATTTTGATAAATTTTTGACTAATTGATTCATAAAAAGTCATCCAAAAATTCAATAAAATTCATCGTTTGATCCGTAACGAGTGATATGTCCGTGGGAATGTAAAAATTTTAGAGATTCGATGGATGCATGAAGGTTTTAGTAAGAGAGAGAAATTATGAATAGAAGGAAGAAGAGCAAATGGAGGAGGAAGAAGATGAAGAAGGGTATGGACCATAATACCCTTCTTAACCACACCATGGTTTGAATAAACCATGGTTATTTTAATTTTTTGACGGTCAATCTGACGGAAGGGCACAACTGGTGACGGAGCAAGAAGTTAGGGGCACAACTGATATTACCAAAAAGAGGGGTATAAGTGATATTGCGATATCTCGGAGGGGCACAAGTGATAAAATCCCTAATTTGTAACTTCCGGTAGTACTGAAATTGAATTACAATATTAAGGGGTTGTGTTTTGTAAAATGCCCATCCCAAATCGGCACCCGTTTAATTTTTTTCTTCATGTTTATTTAATTAATTATGATTTTTTTAATAATTATTTAAAAAAAGTCCCAGAGTGAAGACTAGCTGAATCGGGGATGGTGCTAGGAAAGCCGATCGTCTGCTGTAAAGGGAATTTGCAGCAGGTGTTGTAAAGGGCGGGGAACATCGGATGAGAATCGAACGGCCCTCTTAGAGGGCCAGGGATAGTGGGCGCATATCTCGAGGTTGGAAATAGGTGATCGAACGGTTGTAGGGTCTGCAGTAGACCCTAAAGCAGAGGATCCTCTCTATGGTGCTAGTAGTTGTGTAATTGGATCGCGAGCTCATATACCATACAGAAGATATCTTGGATTATTTAAGATGTACGTTTCTATGGATATTTTCCCATTGTTTTTATTCATTTTAAGGGTTTGGAGGATAATTGTATAATTGGTGCAAAATCGATTAGCATTTGTAATTTTGTTTCGTGAATTTTAATTCCTTGTACTTAGAAAATACTGTGTGACAACTACAGTCACCTCCTGCGGTAGATAAATGAGATATGGAATGTTTTTAGAATAATCATCTGAAAAGTATAATCGTTTGGTTAAAAAACTTTTTTTAAAAAAAAAGGTTAAGGAATAATCTCAACTTTTTTATTGAAAAAATGTGTTCACAACCGATGTTGACAAACCAGGGACAGGTAGAAGCTAGTACTTTTTTTAAGGGACATTTAGCTCAAAATAGTATCATTTTTCATAATCTATTTGGGATTTTCTCACCTGAGTCCTTGTGAGTTTTCCCCATAATAGGAGTTTTCCCCTTAATAGTTATACTCTTATTTTTTTCGCAATTACATTTGTGCCCAAATAATATTACGAAATTCACAATGTTGCCCGTCAATAAAAAAACAGTGTAACACGGGGGAGCAAATCTAATAACAGAAGGGCACTGTTGTGAATTTCGCGAGGACATATGAGCACATGTGTAACTGCAAAAACTTTAAGTTAAGTGTTATTTGAGAAACATGGAAGGGCACGAATGTAGAAATCTCTATTTTTCTAAGTATGTATTTCTACAACCAAAAAAAGTGCTACAAATAGATCGTAGCTCGAGCATGCATACCGATGCTTACAAAGAGAAAATATGCAAAGATTATAAGATTACAAACAGTAAAAAAGAAACACTCTCAACCCCATCTACGATACTAGGGTTTTCCATTTCTGAACAATGAGATCCAAAACACCTCTAAAAAGGTTATTGCCATACTCCATCCATATCAGGATTACTCTCTCTTCGAGATGATGTTGCGATCGAGCAAGACATATCAGAGGGACCTCTTCTTTTTGAATTAAGCCTACTACTTTGTTTATCTTGACTTTGTCTAAAGTTCAATTAGTACCTTTATCTTATTAACTGATGAGTATATGTGTATATATGACTATATAAGAATATACCATTTTTTATATAATTTTGCATTTAAAGTATAAATTATATAATTGAATAATTCTGAATTAATAACCATCTGAATATTGTTTATTCTTTATTCAGTGACCCGTCCAGTTGTATATCGGATAACAAATACCGACTTCTGCAACACTGAAAATGGGAGAGGGTGGTGTACATGTTTCCACTTAAAGTCTTGTTGATTATAAGTTTTGTATTGAATTTGGATGTAATTGTAGATTTAAAATGTTAAGAAATATATTAAATTGATAAAGCTACCATCCTAATGTATCATTAGAAAGAGATACCGATGTGCTTTGGTAATTCGTTGACATAGGTGTTTGTACCGATTTTGCATGTTTCCATCTTTGTATGGCGTAAGAGATCAAGTATGTACCGTTATTGTGATAGAACCAGACCATCTCTTTAACTAAGGAAGTTGTAGATGACCATCTCTTTGACTATAGGACCATCTTTGTCTTTTAAAGTTGGCATACATGATTTGGATGGTCCGTATTTATGATTCCTGGAAGTTGAGTAATGTAAACTCTTGTTGTAGATGACCATGTAAAAACGCATTAACGACGTCAAGTTGTCTAATGGACAATTCTTTCATTACTGCAAGTGATAGCACTATGCGGATTGTTGTGGGTTTCACTATTGGCTCGCTTGTTAGTTAAAGCCTTTAGCAACAAGCCTTGCTTTGTAATGTTCAATGTTCTCATTTGGTAGATATTCGGTGTAGAAGATGCACTTGCATGCAATGGCATTAAGATGTTTGCTCCGAGGGACTAATCTCCATGTTGCATTTTGCATCAGTGCATTATATTCTTCCTCCATTGCTTTATGCCGATAGCTTCTTACTGGCTTCAGTGAAGCACATCGGTTTTTTATGAGTTGGTGCTTGAATTTAGGGTTGTCTTTTTTTGTTGTGACATCCATGCCAGTTCTCTGTAACCGATGCTTCTACGATGTCTAAGGTTGTGCATCGTTGATGCTATATTATTTGCTTCATTTATTCTCTCCATAAGTCTTACGCGAAGTGCTCCGCTTGTGTTATATTTTTTACTTTACTTAGGGTCCGTTCGATAGGAGAATAAGCACGAATAAGGATGGAGAATAAGGGGAATATGGGTCTATTCTCCGTTCAGCTGGAGGATAAGAATAAGGAGAATAAGGTGAAATAAAGGTAGGTAAGGTGGGATAAAGATAGGAATGAGAGTGAAATAAGATGGAATAATGAGGAATAGTCGTACCACTGGGAACCGTGTCGGGAGGAGAATTGGCCCCTTATTCCAAGGCCTATTCTCCAATCAAACAGGGCCTTAGAGCATTTGTTGGTGGTATTAAGTTCCCCGCGGATATTATTGCCTAAGTTGTGATGATGTCGTTGCAGAGGATAGTCCTAGAACAAACATTTCTTTGAAGAGAAGTGGTTTTTATCAAATTGGCATGTCGAGAAGTATTTTTTTTCTTTGTGACAATGTCAAGGCAAATGTGCCCTATGTAGTTTTTAGCATAACCAAGAAAGATGCACTTTACTGTTCAAAACATAAATTTGTGGGATTTGTAAGAGTTGAATGGAATACCGCTTTTTCTTATTGAGAAAGGAATCCCTAGGGCTCTTTATACAGGTAGAGAGGCCCAGGGTTAGGGCTAGGGTTACAATACAATTAGTACATGAGATGACTAATCTACCACTAGGGTTTATGGGTAGAGTGCTTCTCAACACTCTCCTTCAAGCTGGAGCATATATATCAATCATGCTCAGCTTGTTACAATATTTTTCAAATTGTATGTGTGCAAGTGGCTTGGTGAATATATCTGTCGTTTGATCTGAGGAAGGTACACTCTGAGTATGAAGTAGCCCTCTCTATATCAAATCTCTAGTATAGCGGCAGTCAATTTCCACATGTTTGGTGCGTTCGTGGAACATAGGATTGTTGGCTATGTGCATTGTTGCTTGGTTGTCGCATCTAAGTTCCATGATATTTCCAGGAGTGATATGAAGATCGGTAAGTATAGATCGGACCCATACAAATTCTGCTGCAGCTTGAGCCATGGCTCGATATTCACTTTCAGTACTTGAGCGGGAAACCACAGCTTGTTTCTTTCTTCTCCACGTGATTAAATTACCTGCAAGGTAAGTGCAGAACCCTGTAGTAGACTTTCTATCAATCAGGCTTCCTCCATAGCCTGCGTCTGAATAAGCCATGAGGTCAAAGCTATTGCCTTTGGTGAGTAGTAGTCCTTTTTCCTGAAGATGATTTGATGTACCTTAAGACCATCATGTATGCATCATAGTGGGCTGAAGTAGGAGAGTCCATGAACTGGCTAAGTTTTCCGGCTATAAGAGAAATATCTGGTCGGGTGATGGTAAGATATAGTAGCTTACCCACTAGACGTCTGTATCGACCACTATCCTCAATATCGCATGCCTCGTAGATGCGTCCCTTAGGATCCATGGGTATCTGAGCTGGCTTGAATCCTAACATCCCTATTTCTTGGAGGAGGTCAATAGCGTACTTTCGTTGAGACATGACAATTCCTCTCTTGGATCTTGCTATTTCATCCTTAGGAAATATCTTAAGGGTCCCAAGTCCTTGATCACAAATTATTCTGCCAGTTGTTTTTTCACTTCTATAATACCATCATGGTCATGTCCTGTGAGGATAATGTCATCCACATATACCAACATAGCCACAGTTCCTTTTCCATTCTTCCATATGAATAAATAGTGATCTGCTGAAGATCGGATGAGGCCCAGATTCTCTAATGCTTCTGATAATTTTTGAAACCATGTGTGAGGGCTCTGTTTGAGATCATTTATGGCCTTGCGTAGTAGACAAACCTTCTGACACTTCCCTTGAATCTCGAACCTGGGTGGTTGCTGCATATACATAATTTCTTGAAGGTCACCATAAAGGAATGTGTTTTTCACGTCTAGTTGATGCAAGGGTCAATCAAGTTGTACTGCTACTGCCATGAGAATTCTTATGGTAGATAGACGAGCAACTGGCAAGAATGTATCAAAGAAATCAACACCATAAGTTTGCGTAAACCTTTTCGCCACAAGTCGGGCTTTGTAGCGAGAAATAGATCCATCTGGATTGTACTTCACCGTGAAGACCCATTTAGACCCAACAATTTTATTATCTCCGGGTGGATCTACAAGTGTCTAGGTGTTCCGAGAGATCAAGGAAGACATCTCTTCTTCCATTTCTAGGCATCATTTCGAGTCCTGAATGGCCTCTGTATGAGTACGAGGAATAATGGTACTCGAGATGGCTTGGGCAAACTGTCTGGATGTAGGGCCGAGTCCGGAGAAGGTTACAACAACAGAAATTGGATGCTTCGTAATCTATCGCAATGGACATTGTCTAGTCCCCTTTCGAAGAGTGATAGGTATGTCACTTGGAGCTTCCCTTGGGTTGGCGAAGATACCTGTATCTGCATCTATGTCTTCAGTTTGTAAAAGCTCAGTCGAGGGACATACCTGAGGAGATTGTGCATGTGTAGAAGGGGTGTAATCAACCTGAGGAAGAGGAATATAAAGAGGAGAAGTGGTAACTGGGGGAGGTGATACATGTGTGCCAGATCGGGAGTAGTAAGGGAGAGACTCAAAGAAAGTAACATCGACACTTATGTAGTGTCTCTTGGAATGTGGGTCATAGCACCTATAACCTTTATGATTTCGAGCATATCCCAGAAAATACATTTGACTGCTCTGGCCGATAGTTTATCCCGACTAGGATCAAGAAGATGAACGAAGGCGACGTAACCAAAGATTTTGGAGGGACATTAAATATGGATTTCCGTTGGAAAAGAACCTCAATAGGTATCTGCTCATCAATGGGAGTAGAAGGCATGCGGTTAATAAGGTATGTGGCAGTTAGTACATCATCACCCCAATACGTAGATGGCACATGATAGTCAATGAGTATTGTACGCGCGATATCAAGAATATGTCTATGTTTATGCTCCGCCACTCCATTCTGGGATGTATGAGGACAGGTGGTTTGATGCAGAATCCCTTGAGATGCTAAGAATGATTGCATGTCATGTGAGATCAACTCCTTAATATTGTCTGATCTTAGGGTTTTATGGTGGTACCGAATTGATTCTTTATTTCATGTATGAAATGAACAATGATTTGAAAGACATAAGACTTGTTTTTCATCAAGAAGGACCAAGACACATGAGAAAAATCGTCTATAATAACCAAATAATATCTATTCCCCGGTCGATCAGGATAACGACTGGGTCCCCATATGTCAAGATGAACAATTTCAAATAGACTACTAGAATGAATGGTACCCGACGAAGGAAAAGAACTCAGGTGATGTTTCCCCAATTGGCAGGCCTCACACTCTAGGTTGACAGTGGGAGGGAGCTGGGGAAGAACTCGTCGAAGCTTGTGAACGGAAGGATGACCCAAACGTTGGTGCCAAAGAGCACCAGAGGATGCAGAGAAAGTGGTCCCAGAGTAAGCGGTAGTGTCAGAGGACTGGACAAGGTGATATACTCCCCCTTCTTCACGGCCCGCACCAATCGTCCTCCCAGATAGTATGTCCTGAAACACACAAGATATAGCATCAAATATTGCTCGACAGTTGAGTTCTTTACAAATCTGGCTAACTGAAAGAAGACTGATGGGAAAATCCGGAACAAATAAAACATTGTTGAGTCGGATATTAGGAGTTAGATGGACATCGCCTCTTCCTTTTATTAGGGAAAATCGTCCATCAGCAACATGTACAGTCCGTTCAGGAGGGACACTATGCATCTACTCTATGCGAGTTCGTTCGCCACACAAATGAGTGGAAGCACCTGTATCAATCAACCATTCTGATTTTGTAATTCTATTGGCAGACGCGATAAAGATACCTAATCGTGCCATTGCTGCAGTGTATGTAGTATTGTCCTGATATGAGGTAGAGGACTCGTTCGATTGCAACCTGTTGAGACACTGCATCAGATCATCGATGTCCCGTCTAGGGACCTCCACTAGAGGACTATCTCCTTCATTGGTCATTCGAGCACTAGGAGTAGGGTACCCTTGCTTGCTGTAGAATACAGCTTCTGTGTGACCAAATTTATGACAATAAGAGCACTGCATTGTGCTACGACCTCGTCTTGGAGTGAAGCGTCCTCGACCACAGCTCCTGAAAGAGCCACGACTTCCTCATCCAGTTCGGGCAGTGAGAGCATAAATTTGCCCCTGATCAGTGCCTTTAGCACTTGTATGAGGAACAGTAAGGCGACTCAGGGTATTGTAGGCTTCTTCAATGGTGGGGAGAGTCGCCGCTGTGATCATTTGATCGCGAGCAACAGAATAGCCAGAATCGAGTCTGGCAAGAAATACAAGGACTACCATCTGCTGGCGATGTTGTTTCTAAGTTGGACATGTACAGCCTGAAATACAATCATTATATCGCTCAAAAAGGGGTTTTAAGAGAGAGAAATACTCAGGTAGTGAGCGTCCTGCTTGCTTCATGTTGAGCATGTCAAAGTACATATGATACATCTTGCTTAAATTCTTATCCTGACCATATGTGGCTTGAAGAGAGATCCACATATCGTGGGCAGATTTGTAGTAAACGAGTTCATCAGCAATCCGGTCAATGACACCTGACCATAATCCAAGAACTGACCATTCCGTCGTCTTTGTCCCAAGTTGCATTTTTGCCGGTCTTTTCAGCAGGTTCTGACTCTAAGATAATATGTTCATTATCGTATCCATGTACGATCATGAGGAACATGCGGGACCACTTGGGGTAATTGGTGTCATCCAATTTAGGGATCGGCCCAAATGAAGGTAGTCGGGTGCTCCCTCCATCATATCTTGATGATGTCATATCTGATTGTGACATGTTGTCAGAAGAAATCAGACCTGTTGTATTAAAAATAAAATGGGGAAAACTCGTCCCTAAATCATGTCAGATGGAGGTTGAATGAGGACATATGTGAACGTCGGGGGAAGCTCTGCTGGAATCGATGCCATGGGGTTGGAGAAGACGGGAGCCGCAGGGGGGCTCTGTTGGAGTCGGTGCCAAGGGGCTGTT
The DNA here is from genome assembly GCA_037367405.1 of Ottelia alismoides. NCBI lineage: Eukaryota > Viridiplantae > Streptophyta > Magnoliopsida > Alismatales > Hydrocharitaceae > Ottelia > Ottelia alismoides. The sequence continues at coordinate 580,558 of JAZKJV010001124.1, read as the reverse complement.
GGAGATGGGACTCGCGAGAGTGCGGGGAACGCTGCTGCCTGTGAGCTGAGGGGGCGTCTAGCGCGTGGAGGGGGGAGCCGCAGGAGGGGATGGCGCTCTACAGGAGCTCTACAGGAGGCAGAGAGCCCGGGGAGGGGGGGCTTCTGCCGCGTGGAGGAGGGAGCTGCAGGCGGCAGGGGCTCTGCAGGGCAGGGGGCTGCGTGTTGAGAGGGGCTCCGCATGGGGGGAGGGGGGCTTTGCGGGTCGGTGGGGACGGGTCGGGATTTGCTGGAGGCGAGGGACGGGCCAGGGTGGATCGGGCGCAGGCGGCAGGGGGGGCGTCGGGATGTGGGGGGAGCGGAGGGGGAGAAGAGAGGCGTCTGATACCAAGTTAAATGGAATACTGCTTGTCCTTATTGAGAAAGGAATCCCTATGGCTCTTTATATAGGTAGAGATGCCTAGGGTTAGGACGAGGGTTACAATACAATTAGTACATGAGATGACTAATCTACCCCTAGGGTTTATGGGTAGAGTGCTTCTCAACAGTAAGGATGAAGAAGGGAACAAGCTGCATATCCAAAGTCTCAAGGAATATTAGACTTAGATCAGAGTTGAAAAGTGTTTTGGGTAGCCATGACTCGTTATTGATTTTTATGGTTAGGCAGAAGTATAAGACATGTGTTAACCAAATTTTCTTTCAGCCATGCTAGTTTGTTCATGAGTACGCCGACAACTAAAATAATGCATAATTCTTTCCTTCTTGAAGTGTTTGTCTAGGGCACAAAACTCGTCACCTCGTTCATATTGAAAGTTTGGGATTTTTTTAAGGAATTGATGTTCTACTAATTTTTGAAAGTTAATAAAAGTTTGGTATACATTAAACTTGTTCTTAAGCGGATAGAGTCAAGTGTATTTTAAGTAATCATTAATAAAGATAGTAAAATATTTATAATCAAAAATTGAATTGGCATGACGCGGACCCTACACCTCACTGAAGATGAGAGTTAAGGCTCCGTTTGTTATGCAGGAATAGAGGAGGGAATGGAATCGCTATTCCTTTCTCGATTCCATTCCTTTGTTTGTTAGATCAACTTTATGCATGAATAACGATTACAAAGGAAACCTTATTCCCTCATTCATGGGAATTGCCATTCCTAGGTACTCCCCTAGGAATTGGGATTCCATTCCTTACCAATGCTAATGAATGTATTCTTTTTCAATATTTTTTAATTAATATATCATTGTTATATATGATTATCGACATGAATATGTGTTTTTTTTGGATATTTTTTGGACACCGAAATGGATATGATTTTTTTCAGTCATGGATATATGGACACTGACATGGATACAAATATATGAATGCAAAAGATTGGATAAGTTACTAATATATGCATATATGGATATTGGCATGGATATGTGATATTTTTTGCAGATACATGTATAATACAATTTATTTTTTGGAATAGCTACAAATATGGTTACAAGATATTCCAATTGATACGAATACACATATATATATATATATTAAATATATCTATTAGAAGGATAAAATATATTAGATATGATTTGTTTACGGATACGGTTACAAACATAGATATATTTTTTTGTTTTTTTTCCAGATATGAATATGGACAGAGATATATTTTTTTCTAATATGGATATGGAAACGGATGCAATTTTTCTAAGATATGTATACTGATTATATTCTAGCAGATACATACACGAATATGGATTTTAATTTTTCTATGGATACATATATGGACATGGATGATGTTTTTTTATGGAAGCGGATATGGGTTTCATTTTTTACAGTAATAGATATTGATACAGATACCATCTTTAGTTTTTTTAGGATACGGACACAGGTTATATTTTAGTGGATACGTATACAGACATGGATATGTATTTTTTATTTTATTTTCCAAATACGGATACCCATGACATTTTCAATCTCTTTAAAATATGGATATAGATATGGTAATAAAACATTGTAGCGGATACGGATATGGATATATCAAATATATCAATTGTATAAAAAAATCAAAGTAGTTTCCATTTAAATTTGATTATTGATTCTTTATATGAAATATATCGATTACATGAAAAAATAAGTCTGAGAATACCTATTATTTTTTTGACTTAACGAAATATATCAAAGGAATGCTATTTTCTTTCTATTCATTTCCCTTTCTAAATATAAGAAAGGAACATGTCTCATAATAAAATTTTGGGATAATTACACCCATAACCCTGAGTAATTCCTTAATCTCAATCATAACCCTGCATAATCGCGAATTACGTGGGAAACCCTGAGTAATCACTCCGTCTCACACTCATGACCCTCCGTTAATTTTTCCCTTAACCCAACCATATCATTGGGTTAATCCAACCCTTCTTGTATCCAACGGCTGAAAAAAATTAAAAAAATCCTCTTCTTCCAGCTTAGCCGACCCCCTCCCCTTCTTCCTCCTCCCTCCCTCCACCTGCAGCTACCCCCTCCGTTGGTCGTCCGACCGCAGCCACACCCTCCTCCCCTCTACCCTCGCCTCCCAGTCGCCTCGTCACGACGGGACTGAGGTTTGCAGGCGCCTACAGGCTCGGGTAGGTTGTGAAGGATGGCGGTGGTGGGGGGCGGCGCGCGGGGGCAGGGGAGGGGGCAGCGGTGGGAGTGGGGCGGGGCCTAAGGGGTTGCGGGCTTGGGCAGGGTGGCGGGTGGTGGGGGCAGCGCGCGCGGGGGCAGGGGTGGCGTGTGCAACTCCGTGGCGTGTGCAACTCTGTGGCGATTGTGATGAGAAATTATTTAGATGCTCAAATCATTGCATCGATCCTCATTATTAATAACAAACGCGGCGGCTCGAATTGATCAGTGCTTCGACTGCGATGCTTTAGTCAGATCTCTGCTTCATCTACACGTAGATCGATTTCCAGGTGTTTGGTGCTTACAGGGTCGATCTTCGACTAGAGATACGCTTCAAATAAGAATGTGTTACAGTACAAGAGATAATCTTCCTCGTTCTATAAGTATTCTGCACAATGGGGAATCTCCATGCGAAGAGGCTATGCTTCGGATTCAAATGTTGTCGATGAAGACCAATCATCCAAGATTTGTCGTCAGTGCCTGCAATAGTTCAAATGACTCGAGCAGCAGAGCTCGGTCCACAAATAGAACAATAAGAGTATGAATGGACGTGTGATCCTGTGCAGATGGGGGAAAAGGACCGAGACTCGAATCCTAAGGATTTGAGATGATCGGATGATGAGAGAATAGGCGTAGAACTGGAATAGATCGAAGATGGAGGTGATAGCGTGAAATTGAGGGTTGCGGAAAATGATAAAAAAAATGAAATCGGCAAATACGTGTTAAGATTCACGAACGAATACTCAGAAGAATGGAGAGATTGGAGGAGAAGAGAGAGAGAGAAACAACGACTAACCTGGAAAATACTGGTCATCGTCGCCTGTGTGGGAGGCGGGAGGAAGAATTACGAGTACGTTTCCCTTGGATGCGACACCTTACAGATCGATGGGAGGGTTGCGGGCTTGGGAAGGGTGGCGGGAGCAGAGGGGTGTGGCGGCGCCGCGCGTGGGGGCGTGGGTTGCAGGGCGGAGGCAGGGGTTGATCTACAGGATGGAGGCGCGCTGGGAAGGGGGTGCTGGAGCGAGCGGCCGCAGGGAGGGAGCTTGCTGCCGGAGATGCAGGCAGGTGAAGGTCCGATGGGAGGCTTTGGTTTCATTTTGTTTCATCTACATAGTGGCATGATTTGCAAATAAGAATATGTTTTAGGGATAACATTGTCTTTTTCTTAACGGAAACCGTCAAAGATAACCGACATTTCAAACGGAACATAACACAGGGGCATGTTGTGTAAGAGTTAAGCATTACTCAGGGTTTCCCACGTAATTCGCGATTATGCAGGGTTATGATTGAGATTGAGAAATTACTCAGGGTTATGGGTGTAATTATCCCTTATAAACAATTCCTAATAAGATCCAAACAATAGAATGGAAAAACTTTTTCCTTTCCATTCCATTGTTAATTCCATTCTTGTCTTGATTCCATTCCATTACCTTTCCAATAAAACAAACGGGGCCTAAGAGTTAAAGGGGCAGAAGAATGAGTTTTTTCACATTTTTAATTCATGAAGGCAAGCACTACATTTATTTTGTAGATGCATTGGAGAGAGATCAAGAGAGAGTAACACTTTATTGATTGTTTGGGCATGTGGATGGCCAAGACGTTGATGCTAGATTTGAGACGACTATCAAAGCGAGTGAATGAGACTTCTTGGGAGAGGATAGAGGCCATGTTCAGGTTTCCTTAGTTCGTTTGGTTGCAGGGTTGGGCAGGGTTGGGTTGGCCTAACCTGGGGTACCCCTCCTTCCAACCCTCCCAATCCTCCTCATAGTTTACTATTGTAAAACCCCAACATAGTCCCACACCGTGGAACAAGAAGTTTCCGGGTGGGATAAATAGTGTCGAGATTACTACTTGACAACCCGGCTTAAGCATTTTGGGGGTGGTTAATCGGGTCCGTATAAGCCCGATTCCAAGAGGTTGTCAGGGCCAGTAATACTCCGTTAACGGACCGGGGACCTAAGCCCGGGACGTTACAAATGGTATCAGAGCCGAACGCCCTCTGACAGTGGAAAGGGTTACCCGAGAGGTGGAGCCGCCCCTACAAAGAGGTTGGAGGAAATGGCTACCCGGAGCGTGCAGCCGCCACTGTCACTGGGAAGAAGTAATGTGCCATGTCGCAACGAGGACGTTGCGAATATAAGTGGAGGAGGTTGTAAAACCCCAACATAGTCCCACACCGTGGAACAAGAAGTTTCCGGGTGGGATAAATAGTGTCGAGATTACTACTTGACAACCCGGCTTAAGCATTTTGGGGGTGGTTAATCAGGTCCGTATAAGCCCGATTCCAAGAGGTTGTCAGGGCCAGTAATACTCCGTTAACGGACCGAGGACCTAAGCCCGGGACGTTACAACTATTCACAAGGGTACCCCAACCCAACCCAATCATGCTCAACCCTGCAACCAAACGAACCCGGAGTAGAGTCTCTTGCATATCCTTTATCACAAAAGAATCATAGATTAGTTCAGAAGAGTAATTATTATCTCGACAAAGGTAGTAAACAGAAATAAGATTTTTATTTGTGGAGGATGAGTAAATAATACTATTTAGGCATAGGGTGTTAGAATTCAAGTTGTACACTAGTCTTAGTATGTGAAATGTGTATACCTTGACCATTGCCGAGGCAGAGTGTGTATGATCCTTGATATGGTTCTGCTAAGGATGGATAGATCTGAAAGATTATCTATGATGTAGCGTGATGCTCCAAAGTTTGCATACCAATTTGACGTTGCCATGTTTGATTGTGGTTGCCAGTTTGTGCGAGCAGATCCAGTATCGTAGAGTTTGCTGTAAAATCGTGGATCACCGGAGCCGCTAGATCTTGATCGAGCGGTTCGTACGAATTCACTGTTTTTGTGGGTCCATACTGTGGAAATTCATGTGAATTGCTCGATTATGATCGAGCGGCTCGGGCGGTTACGAGACTCTGCATTACGGCAAAGGATCTGCCCAAGTGAATTTCTACCTTACAAAGAGGACAACTATTGTTATTGCAGCTTCTTTCTTGACCTCGACCTCGGATGAACTGTGAGGTTGTGCAAGTGGAAAGAGAGTTGTTGATGTTGCTATGTAGACGGATTTCATGCGCTTCCAGGGTTCTTTCCAGGTCAAGACGTACGATTGGTGATAAATGGGATGAAAGAGCAGAAATGGTGTCACTAAAGTCTTGTACCATTTTATTGAATATAATGGTGAAGCTTCAAGTTGATCCACTATGTATTTGACCTTCTAGAGATAAGTGAGGACAAGATCATCATATTTGTCTTTATCCTTTGGAGTTGCGATCAGAGTTGAAGTATGCGGGTATGGGATGGAGCCCCATAGGATCGAGCAAGAGTGACATCAGGTAATACTTCAGACATGGATACAATAACTAAACTCGTGGGGATTTGATCTCTCTTTTGAGAGATTGGATCGTCTGCTGTGCCATGGGCTGCAGCGGACACTGCTGCAAGTCCTGGAGTCGTTCGATCTTGATCGAGCGGTTCCCAAAAGTGTGAATTCGTGGGAACCGCTCGATCAAGATCGAGCGGTCCCGAACCTGTAGCAGATGCTGCAGCCCATGGCACAGCAGACGATCCTATTCCCCCTTTTGAACCATATATGCTGCACGTTCTACATTGTTGGAGAAGGTATCGGTTGTGGATACATGATATGGAGTCAAATGGGGATGAAGGTGGATGGCACACGTCAACGCCATCAATGGGGCTTATGAAATCATGACAGTATAGGATATGGGTTATGTGAGTTTTCCACTGTAGATAATTGTTAGCGTTTAGCTTTAAAGTGAGTAGATTCACTAGGGTGGCGTTCGGTTTGGGAGTTACCCCCACTTTAGGTAGGTAAGCCCAAAACCCACACTTCTAACCCACTAGTGGGGTCCACTCTCTTCCCATCAAAAAATTTATATATTTTACCATCATATTATCTAAAAATCATAAAATACTCAACTTCTACTCACTATTCCAAACTTCAATACAATTACATCACAACTACCTACTTTTTCAAATTCCAATACAATCATACCATAATAACTACCAACTTTTTCAAATTTCAATACAATTACATAACACAAACCCTCCCAACCCTTAACCCACCAACCAAACACACTAACACAAAGGGGATATATTTAATTAAGTATATATATAACCTTGCGGGTATGGACCTTCATGGAAGAATAGACCGATGTTGGATCGGAGCTGGTGGTGGAAATGGGGTGGTGGGTGTTGCAAGAATAAAGTTGGGACGAAGAGGGTGGGTTATGGGTAAAACAGAGGGCTCGTCTTCTCGAGGACGACGAATGGGAGGATTTTGGAAGATGGTAGCAACATCAAAGGATGTGAGGATTGTCTCAAGCGGCTCACACAGTAGGAGCTAAGAAAAATCTGAATTTCGTTTGAGCCGTCCGTTCTTGATCGAGCACCTCGGCCCGCACTGCTCTTTACAAATGACATCTGCAGTACTGCAGAGTATCCGTGCTATATGCGTGTATATGCGGACATTTAACCAATCACATTTTTAAATTGGGGCCACTGCTTATGCATGCTGACACATACCATAATTTAATGTGTTTCAGATCCGATTAAAATATAATCGGATCCTATCCACTTACTCGATACAAGTAAAAAAAGGCCAAAATTCACATATTTCTTTCACTGTAAATTCCACTGTCTAGTGCGTGGTATAAGATATCACAATATATCGGTGATATGTCAATGATATATCAGTATTGACAGGTCGGTGTATCGATATATCTTAGTACATCCTTACACACCATAACGATTGTTGTCCCACGACATGTCTGCAGGATATCAGTGTATTGTGTCATATCCCTCAAATTGGAAGATTTCAAAGCAAATCTTATCATATATAGACCAGTATCATCGATGTCACCCTCATTACTTGATTTCGCTACTTGTTCTTGTGAGTGAAGAAATTTAGAAGGTTTTTTCATTTTTCTTTAAACTTGAAAGATTGATTTGTTCGAGATTTTGATTGTATAGCTACTCCTGATATAAAGAGTGAGACCCTCATTTTTTAATAGGAGGCAAGCACTCCTTTTCGATGATGGAGATAAGACAACTTTAAAATTGATCAAGGAATATATATATATATATATATATCACATGTTACTATCTTAATACACAAAAGTTGTTATGTGGTAAGTATTACTAATCTAGTAATTATATGAATCCTTACTCGATTGGAGATTTTCCATTAGTGTGGATATAGCTCATAACCATCTTCTAAAGTTTATTTTGTAATCTATCTTGTCCATCTTCTTCTTACAAATTATTACTTGGTATGAATGATGTTCTTTAAATATATAGAGAGAGAGGAGTGATCCTATGAGAGCCAAAACTTGTGATCCTATGAGAGTATTGATTCTGGACCACATGATTCAACCAGGAGAGAGAAGATCAGGCGAGAGAAGACAGAATCATGTGGTCCAGAATCAATACTCCCATGCTCTCACAGATTTTGGCTCTCATAGGATCACTCATATATATATATATATGGAAAATGGAGTATGCACCCTGGTACATGTAAATTTACATGCATCGGGGCCTATATCTCCCATAATTTTTTACTTTTTGAGAAAATATCACAATGTATATTCATCTATATATCCCTCTTATATGCCATTCGAATTTCGTCAGAAACAGAGACTCCTATGCCCTCCATCTATACCATGTAATTTTAACGGTCTCAGGATTGTTGTAATCGACCTGATCTAGATGGAGGGCATAGAAGACTCTGTTTCTGATGAAAATATTTGAATGGCATATTGGAGGGATATATAGATGAATATACATGGTGAAATTTCTCAAAAAGTTAAAAAATTCGGGAGATATAGGTCCCGGTGCATGTAAAATTACATGCACCATGGTGCATGCTCCCCATCCTCTCTTCCTCTCTCTCTCTCTCTCTCTCTCTATATATATATATATATATATAGTGTAAAATGGGGCTGCCCCATGGGGGAGCTAACTTGGCTCCTCCCGCGCCATTTCGCCCCCTTTTTTATTTTTTTTTCGAATTTTCTTCTGTGTATTTTCATCAATATATCCCTATATTATGTCATTCAAATTTCATGTGAAACAGAGACTCCTACGGCCTCCATCCAGAAGGGTCATTTTTAGCAATTCTGTTACCGTTAAAAATGATTGTCTGGATGGAGGCCGTAGGAGTCTTTGTTTCGTGTGAAATTTTAATAGCATAATATAGTGATATAATGATGAATATTCACGAAAGAAATTTTCAAAAAAAATAAAATAAACTGGTGAAATAGCGTGGGAGGAGCCAAGTTAGCTCCCCCCAGGGGCAGCCCCATTTAACCTATATATATATATATATATATATAGAAGGGGGGCGATCCAGTGAGAGCCAAAATTGATGAGACATGAGAGGAGTGATTCTGGACCTTAAGATTCAACCAGGAGAGAAGACATAATCTTGTGGTCCAGAATCACTCCTCTCATGCTCTCACCAATTTTGACTCTCACAGGATCGCATATATGTATGTATGTATGTATGTATGTATGTATGTATGAGGGATGGGGAGCTTGCACAAAGGTGCATGTAACTTTACATGCATCGGTGCTTATATCTTCCACATTTTTTACTTTTTTGAAAAATACCACCATGTATATTCATCTATATATCCCTGCAATATGTCATTCGAATTTCGTCAGAAACAGAGACTTCTATGACCTCCATCTAGAACAGGTAATTTTAACGGTCTTAAAATTGCTGTAATCGGCATATTCTAGATGGAGGTCATACGAGTCTCTGTTTCTGACGAAATTCGAATGACATATTGGAGGGATATATAGATGAATATACACGGTGGTATTTTTCAAAAAAAGTAAAAAAATGTGGAAGATATAAGCGCGTGCATGTAAAGTTACATGCACCTTGGTGCAAGCTCCCCATCCCCCCCCCCCCTCTCTCTCTCTCTATATATATATATAATGCCCATATGCTTGTTTGTTACATTTACGTTATACATAGCTCAACCTTTTGTTTATTTATAGTACCCAATGCAATACAACTTATATAACGGTTAGGTGAAAAATACGCCTCCTTTATAATTATAAATTGCTATTAAGGGCCGACAAACAAAATATTTCAGTTGGTATTGATTGAGTCAGGTGTTTCCGGTCCCCTTATGGCATTTATAAAACCAGTTATGCTTATAGCCTCCAACTTGAGGAGGAATTTTTAACCATATTTATATTTTAAAAATAAAAGAACTTCCCTGACTCGCGAATTTCCTTTTTAAATCGGTTACTCGACAACAATAACCTTCTTATGTATGTAATTAGACATGTTCTAACAAAAGAGGCTGATCACTGTAACAACAATGAATAATCTTAAAATACACATTTTTCATTAATGTAACTTAAAAGCATTAGCCACAAGGCCCACAACCACGATGAAATCATACCGTCATGTCCATACTTCAAACCATTCCAACAGAGTTTTATAGAGATCAAGATGAGATAATTTGGATCCAAACAGATGTTATATGACAAGCGACCCTTTTAAAATAATTCTAAAAACATTGCAGGAAACACGTGCAAGGTGCCGATGGAGATCCGACGGCTCTCCTAGAAAACTGAAATCAGCCCCCTAGGAGAGCCGTTCGATCCATCGGACAATCCTGCACTATGGTACCTCTGCTGTAAGCTGACGATCGGTCCTCAAACATGTGGAATCCGGATCCTGTGATGTAGTATTGTAATGCACTATAGCGCTGATCATGCATTACAGCACTACATTAGACAACCCAAGCCCAAACATGTGACCTTGGTGACGTTGAATGCTTGAGAAGACACACAAGCAAAAGTAAAAAACATCTCGAAAGAAACTTGGCAACGTATACATATTACATACATACACAGGCCAATCCAATCCGACAAGAGCAAAAGTCCATATACTCCCCATTCTTTACACGGATACAGGATTTTTATATATAGATACGGTGACAAATCTACGTCTTCTCTCCTTCCTTCCCACTGCCACAAACACCAAGAAGCAACGGAACACAACACAGCACAGCAACAGCAATAGCAGCACCACTAGACACGAGACACCCCCATGCATACAAACAAACCCCACTCCCCACTCTAAATATATCCCCATTCTTCCCCTCCGCAATCTTTACCACACCAATGCATCGTCATTTCTTCTTCTTCCTCCTCTTCTTCTCCCTCACCAATGCCTCCCTCCACCACCACCATCAACAAAACCCTAATTTCCTCCACTCCTTCTGCTACGACTCCCTCCGCCACCGCTCCGCTGTCTCCGCCATCCGCCACCGCAGATCGGCCAACCTCACCGTCTTTTCCTCCGCGCAATCATTCGCCATGCCACTCTCCTCCGCTGCCTACACCGGCGTCGGGCAGTACCTCACCCGCCTCCAGGTGGGCACCCCTCCTCAGCCGGCCCTCTTTATCGTCGACACCGGCAGCGATCTCACGTGGATGAAGTGCTGCAGAGCCCGGAGATGCGGTGCCAGGAGAACCTTCCGTGCGGCGGCGTCCAGGACGTTCAGACCCGTGGAGTGCGCGTCGGATCTGTGCAAGATGTCGCTCCCGTTCTCTCTCACAATATGCCCGTCGCTGTCCAGCCCCTGCTTCTACGACTACGGGTATCGAACTATCAATGTTGTTTGAGTTGTATATACGTACGTATGTCGAACTGTTGCAGTTGCATGCATCTGTATCTAACTGTTACTCTGTCAATGGTGGATTGGTACATAGATACGCTGACGGGTCACGGGCGCAGGGTATCTACGCGAGCGAGTCCACGACAGTGACACTGTCCAACGGGCAGCAATGGAAGCTAAACAACATAGTCATCGGGTGCACCTCCTCCTTCGTCGGCTCGAGCTTCCATGTTGCCGACGGCGTCCTCGGGCTCGGCTACAGCGAGACCTCCTTCGCCAAGAAGGCCCTGTCGCTCTTCGGAGGACAGTTCTCCTACTGCCTCGTCGACCACCTCAGCCCCAAGAACTCCTCCAGCTACCTCGTCTTCGGCAGCGCCGCGTCCAAGCCGAGCGCCGTCCCGCTGCGCTACGTGGATCTCGTCCTCGACCCGCATCTTGAACCGTTCTACGCGGTTAGGGTCTTCGGGATCTCGGTTGGGGAGGAGATGCTGAGCATCCCACGGGAAGTGTGGGACGTATCCGGAGACGGTGGTGTGATAATGGACACGGGCACGAGCCTGACGGTGCTGGCGAGGCCGGCGTACGAGGTGGTGACCGCTGCGCTCAGCCGGAGGATTGGCGAGGACAGGAGGGTGAAGATGGAGCCGTTTGAGTATTGCTACAACTGGACGGTGGGGATGGAGGAGGAGGTGGGGAGGCTGGCGGTGCACCTCGAGGGCGGAGTGAGGAGGAGAGCGAGGCTGCAGCCGCCAGTGAGGAGCTACGTGGTGGAGGTGGCGGAGGGGGTGAGGTGTTTGGGGTTCATAGAAGGGGAGTGGCCCGGCGTGTCAACCATTGGCAACATATTGCAGCAGAACCACAGGTGGGTCTTCGATGTCGGGAGGAGGAAGATGGCCTTCGCTCCATCCAGCTGCCTCGCTTAGCGACTATATACTTTACTTCGTTTTGATTGGCCCCATATATATGCGATTGTTTGTTCTGATTGATCAAGTCGTGGATGTGATCTCAGCAAATTTGTTCCATTAAATTCAACAATAGGAGTTTCCTCTTTGGATAGTCTGCGTTGTTGGATTCTGCAGAGTTTCTGACCATGTGATCATGTTTCAACGTGCAAACTTTACAAGGGTTTTGTATAGAGATGGCAACGGGTCGGTTCGGGCTTACGGTACTCGGAACCAACCCGTTTCATGTTTTGGAATACCTGAAGAAGCGATCTAGAACCGGAACCGGATTAATGGACCTGTCGGTTCCAGTTTGAACTGTTAATCTGAATTTATAAAACTTAGCTACTTAACTCAGAGGAAGAGGATCGTCTGCTGTGCATGGACTGCAGCATACTCTGCTGCACATCGGGAGCTTTGATCGAGCGGTTCCCACGAATTCGTATGATTCGGACTCACAAAAAGTGTGAATTCGTAGGAACCGCTCGATCAAGATCAAGCGGCTCCCGAGCGTACAGCAGAGTCTGCTGCAGTCCGTAGCACAGCAAATCCACTTCCTAACTCAGAACTCAGGAGTATCACAATTAACAGCACTGAAACTTAAAAAATCACACACTTTGAAACTAACTAACAACAAGAAAGTTCAAATAAGAACATAAAATTTTAAGCTCAAAGGGTAACTTCAATCTGAAAGTCTCAGAAAGGATGCCAGGATTTTTATTTGGAAGTTAGGATTAGCGGATTAAGGATATAATTGAATTAATTAATTATGGGTTGGTTTTAGTTCTACGGGTCGGTTCCACATCAGACCTAAAACTGACCCGACACATATCGGTTTCGGTTTATAGAACCGAAACCGGCAAATCTATCTCATATATAGAACCATAACCGACCCATCCGGTTCGGTTCCGGTTCGGATCCGGTAGACCCAGACACTTTGCCATCTCTAGTTTTGTAGTGCGTTGTTTCGCTTGATATAATCTAATTAGACGGATTGTGGTTGAAACAAAATTAGAGATCAGGTCTAGACCAAGCATTTGATCACGGCAATCTAAACAGTGGTTCACGACAAAGAACGTTATTTTGATTTTTTTTGTTGGATCGGATATACACCAGATAGAATTTGCGGGCATTAGTTTGATAACCTTGATGATATTAGGAAGATCAACTGCCAGGTTATGGATAGGTTATTTTGGCTTTTATACACATGCATGATGTTATTCTAAGCTCACTATATCTGTCTTTATCATTTCAAAATTTTATCGCTCAACTTTAAAGGTGAAGTAAAGTCGAATCAAATTAATATTTTTCGCGCATTATCTCCACTCAATCATCCAGACAAGTGTTTTCGAAGCTTATATGAACATGAGCAACAAACGACTAAATTATATATTCGTTAAAGTACTGTGGAAAAAGTGTCTATATCAAAAATTCAAAATGTGCAAATATCTCACTGTCGGAGAGATTTGTTAAGAATTAAATAGATTTTATAAAATCTATTTAATTCTTAACAAATCTCTCCGACAGTGAGATATAAATTCGGTCATAGTTGGTCTCAAATCCGAGTAAATGAGGAGGGTTGTTTCAGATAACTGACAGCCAGCATAAAATAGTCGGAGACAACTTCCTAAGTAGTATTTTTCTAAAAAAAATACTACTTAAGAAGTTGCCTCATGATAGTTGATCTTTTCAACATAGATTTAAGCAAACATATAGATTTCGTTGTGGCATTCCCTACTTGCGACGCGTTGCATCACCCGAATGCAATGAAAAATTGGCAAGGGCCGCTACATCATAGCCTGGATGTAGTTCAAAATTTGCAAGAGTTTTCGCATGAGAAACACATGCAGGTAAATAAGCTAGTTCTGCTGCATCATCGCCCGGAAGCAGTCCAAAATTTGCAAGGGTTCTCGCATAACGGATGCATGAGAGTAAAGAAGTTAGTCCAAAAGAGATTGCAAAGGAAGTTGCGAATAGGTAGTTGGAATATTGGCACTTTAACGAGAAAATTGATGGAGATAGTGAATACGATGGAAAGAAGGAAGATTCATATACTACGTCTTCAAGAGATTAAATGTGTTAGAGAGAAAGCAAGTGAGATCAAGAAGACATGCTTTAAAATTTGGTATTCATGTAAAGATAAGGGCAGAAATGGTGTTGGAGTGATTGTCCATAATGATTTGAAGGATTGTGTAGTTGAGGTGCAAAGATTCGGGGATTGGATTATTTTGCTAAAATTGGTTCTTGAAGAAGAAGTTATAAATATCATCTCCGTTTATGCACCGCAAATTGGTTTAGATGAAAGAACTAAACAAGCTTTTTGGGAGGATATGGATAAGATTTGATAAGGAATCCCACAAAGAGAGATGATTTGCATAGGTGGAGATCTTAATGGACATGTAGGAAAAGATGCTCTAGGGCATGCTAGTGTTCATGAAGGACATGATTTTGGGGATAGAAATGAAGAGGGAAAAGTCATTCTAGATTTCCTAACGGTATATGATCTTTTCATAGCAAACACTCTCTTCAAGAAGAGGCAGGAGCATTTACTTACTTATAAGAGTGGCCCAACTAGAATACAGATAGAATACTTTGTGTTGCGGAGAAGAGATCAGTTGTGTTGTAAAGACTACAAAGTAGTTTGAGGAGAGAGTTTGACAACCCAACATCTCATGTAAGTCTTGGATGTGCAAATAAAAGGGGTAGTAAAGAAAATGAGGGTTCCTAAGATTACTAGAATAGACAGTGAAATATTCCACTGAAGCAATCGAGCTTCAGGGAGAAAGTTTTAGAAGATTTATCTTAGATTGTAGCAGAAATGCAAATAAGATGTGGGAGGCAGTAGCATCTTGTATCCGAAAGGTAGCCGAAGAGATGCTAGGCAAGTCAAATGGATGAGCTCTAGGTCAAAAGGAGGCTTGGTGGTGGAGTGAAGGGGTGCAATAGAAGCTAAAAATTAAAAGAGTATGCTTTAAATCTATGTCTAAGGATAGAACAGAGGAAACTGTCACAAACTACAAAATAGCGAAGAAGGAAGCAAAGAATGCCGTAAGTAAAGCTAAGTCAAAAGCTTATGAGATTTTGTATAAAAATCTCGACTCTAAGGAGGTCCAGAAGGACATATTCAGGTTGGCCAAAGCAAGAGAAAGAAAGACCAAAGACCTTTCTCAAGTGAGATGCATTAAGGACGAGGAAGGTCCCGTGCTTGTCACTCAGAAGGATATAGAGACTAGATGAAAGCAGTACTTCCATAAACTTTTCATTGGTGAAGGAAATGGAAAGATCACTTTGGGTGGTCTAGCTAGTAGTAAAAGTTATGTGAATCATGCAAGCTATAGATGAATACAAAGAAAGGAAGTAGAGGAGAAGGTTAAGAGACTTGAGACAGATGTAGAACCGGAGAGTTTTAGGTGAGCACGATTTGACTTGGCTTACAAATCTATTCGAAGTTATTTAGCGAAGCAAGAAAATGCCTGGAGATTGGATGAGGAGTATCGTGGTGCCTCTTTATAAGAATAAAGAAGGCATTCAAAATTGTTCAAATTACAGAGGTATCAAGCTGATGAGTCACACTATGAAAATTTGGGAACGTATGATCAAAAGAAGGTTGAGGCAAGTTTCCAAAGTAAAAGAAAATCAATTTGGATTCATGACAGGTCGCTCAACTATTGAAGCCATCCATTTTCAAAGGAGAACAATGGATATTTATAGAGCTAAAAGGAAGAATCTCTATATGATCTTTATTGACTTGGAGAAGGCTTATGATTCTTTCCCACGAGAGATATTGTGGAGAGTTTTGGAGAAGAGACAAGTACATGTCTTGTACATTAACCTCATAAAGGATATGTATGACAATGATTTATCTTGTGTAAGGACCCCGTCTGGGAAGACTGACTATTTTGACATCAACATTGGTTTACATCAAGGTTCAGCTTTGAGTCCATTTCTTTTTACTTTGATTATGGACGAGTTGAGAAGTCATATTCAGGATGAGTTACCTTGGTGTATGTTATTGGTTGATGACATTGTGTTGATTGACGAGACTAGAAATGGAGTAAATGAGAAGCTTGAGGTCTGGAGACATGCATTGGTGACTAAAGGATTTCATATAAGTAGGGCTAAGACGAAATATATGGAGTGCACCATTGATGGAAGCAATGGTGAATGAATCGAGGTGAAGATTGGTGATAATAACATTCGGAAGAGAGATTATTTTAGATATCTGGGATCTATTTTACAACATGATGGAGAAATTGATGGAGATGTTACTAATAGAATGAATGCAGGCTGGCTAAAGTGGAGAGGAGCTTCTGTTGTTCGTTGTGATAAGAAAATTCCCTTAAAATTAAAGAAAAGTTTTACAAAGTAGTTGTGAGACCTTTTATGCTCTATGGATCTGAATGTTGGCCTGTGAACCATAGACATGTGCAGAGAATGGCTATAGTAGAAATGAAAATGCTAAGGTGGATGTGTGGACACACACGTAAAGATCGGATTCAAAATGATGCAATCAGAAAGAAAGTTGGTGTAACTCCGATCGAGGATTAGATGCGAGAAAATCGCTTAAGATGGTTTGGTCATTTGCAAAGAAGATCAGCTGATGCACCAGTTAGGAGATGTGACTGTTGAGCCGACTAAGAGGGGGCGAGGACGGCCCAAAAAGTGTTGGAAAAAGACTATATGAAGTGACCTTAGTTTTTTATATTTAAGCCTGATATTGACCCAAGATAGATCTGAATGGAGGCAAAGAATCTATGTAGCCGGCCCAAATTGTGAGAAAAGGCTTTGTTGTTGTTGTTGTTGTTGTTGTTGTGTGTGTCATGCAACATAAATATCATGAAAGAAATTAATTCTAATTCTCCGTTTACAACATATATTCTTTCATTATCCATTAAATCAGTCGAACAAAAATGAGTGATATGCGAGGTTTCAACATCTCTCGTGTCTACGTCAGGAGGAATCCATATACCAATTGAAGAAGGTGCTTACGGACATTATGAGGGAAGTTCAAAACATGAAGGTAATTTTAGCGCAAGTACCTCGAATTTTATTTTTAAGATAATAATATCAATATAAATTATAATTTTCATAGGCCTAATATTGAAAGTTAAAAGGGATAATTAACCATAAAGACTTGATATCTCTAAAAGCACATGGATTGTGCATGCATATGATACATATGTTATGCAAAGCTGGAGATTATATACACTACAAGGAGTAAAGCTATTAGTATTGTTTTGAAGAAGCTCGAGTGAATCTTGAAAGAAAATCGAAAAGGAAGCTCAAGCAACAAGACAAATAGGAGCTCAAAGCAATACAACATACATTAGAAGCTCAAGTTAAAGCTCGTACTCGAAGCAACAAAGAAGCTCAAGTTCTGATTTCAAGCAACAAGAAAGCTTGAAGCTATTTTTCTTATATTATGTATTTGTTGTTTTAATCTTAGAAAAAGTGTAAAATCCTCTCAAAGGTCAAGCATACATCATAGGCACCAAACTAGGATCATGCACATTTACTCTATATTTATTACGTACTTTTTCTAGCTTGGATATTGGTACAAGAATTTTTATACCAATACATTTTTATACTGATACACCAAAGTAAATGATTAGATGCATCATACACCTTGAGTATTTGCTCGTACATCAAATGAAAATAATAAAACTTTTTTACTATTTAAGAACATATGTAACAACACATTTGCTCATTTACCCAAAGAGTACGACCTTGAATTGTTGAATCATGTTTCTACTTATCTATTGCAACATCACACTCGCTCATTCATCATTACGGTATGACCTTGAATTGTTGATCATGTTTCTACTTATCTATTGCGCCGGCCACCAAAACCTTAAATGGATAAAACTATTTTAGTTGCCTTTATTGGCTTATTTATCAATGCTTCTTCAATATATTAATATTCCATACCTTATTTAGTATGCTTACTAGCTTATATGTATATCTTTAAGGCAACGTATTAAAGCTCAATATTTATTCAAGTTATTTTTGAATTAACTCCTTTGTCCATTATTTCTAACTATATTCCTAAGTTAATACTAAGCCAACTCTTTTGTAGCCATTCATTTGAATGCATTTTGGTTATGTTTTAATTCAACTAATTTATAACCAATCATTACATGTCTATTTTATTTGAGATATGCTAGCATCTTGAACTAGCCATTTAAAACACACTTACACAATATTTCTCCTCTCGTCTCTGGAAAACATTCGAAGGAGATATCTTTGAGAAGCTATGCTCTACAATATTGTTCTACTACTCAGCTTCCATAATTTTTCAAAATCATCGGTTTGCATTTGTATTTTATTTGAGAAGTTTTTTGCATCTTGTTAGCCTTTACTTATTCGTATTGCACTACGTATTTGAATTTGCTACAAGCTAAAAGGCATTATGCTCCTAAATGGAAGATATTAGATGTGTTAGTTAATTGTGCTTTGTAAATGCTTTTCTTTTTTGTATCGAAGAAAATTTTGCTAAGTTGTGTATTTAAGGTGTTCCTAATGAAAACCTTTCTTCTTGTGTATAAGATAAATTATGGTAAGTTGTTTACTTGTAAATGGTTTGGACTACACCATGCATAGTTCTTACAGTGAGAATTTGTAAGTCCTGGGTAGGCTAAGCTCAGGTACAGGATGTACTCCTAGGTAGCCCAAGAAGCTCAAACCCCACATCGGGGCAAGGTCTCAGGTTCTAGGGTTTCAAGGACACACATGACATGTCTTGCTTAGACACTATGTTCAAGCATGTTGCTTCAAAAAGCTAAACAAGCAAGAGCCTTTATGTTAATGCTCACAATTCACATTTGATACCTAAAGTCTAGGGGAAAAGGTCAACAAAGCATGGCCATGAGGGGAGAAGACGAACATGCTATGCGATAGCTTTAGGATGGTACTACTAATTAGGGAAGCCCTAGTGCATCTACTCCTCTACAACCTTAGGATATATGGGAGCTCTACCCTCCAACTAAATAAAGATAAACAAATCTCTGTATAAGGTAGCATAGCCATTTAGAGCCTTTAAGCTCTCAAAGATGGAGTTGCAATTACTTCATAATTAAAAGTCCTAGGTCCATGGACCTCGACAAAGAACAAATATTACTGGCCATTATCGATGCTTATATCAAATATTGTAATTACGGAAGATTAATGTCATTGTATACCAAAGATCACACTCTTTGATTTGTAAGACCAATTCAGTGGAAACATTCTTGAAATAGCACAATGACAAGATCAGGCAGTTCATAAAAATATGGTGTATCAATGTTAGGTTATTGGTGTATTGGTATACATCTCTTATTATTCAAGAGTTTTATGTAAACTTTATCATTTTTATGAATTTTTTAAAAATGAAAATCATCGTATGACATTTTTAATGCTAATTTTCTTATAATATGATGATATCTACAAAATGCCACTTAGTTTATATCTTTTATTTGTTATGAATTAGTTATGATTAATACATGTAGAATAATAGTTTTTATATTTTAAATTCACAAAATCAAAGCATTTAAGAAATAAATCCAAGAAAATTTAGTTATATATATATCTTATAGGGAGCTACCTACATCAATTTTATTTTGACAATTGAAAAATAGAAAGCAGAGTAGAGAAAATACAAAGTCAAAGAACAGAGAGAAAGATTCTAGGCTCATAGTGAGATGCAGAGAAATATAAAGCCAAAGAATCCGACCATAACAATTCAGAGATGCTTGCAGAGTGAAGACTTGACTATACCGATCAAGCTTCCAAAGACGAGACATATCTACACTGGTCAGGCTCCAGACATATATTTCGATTTCTAGTAGCACTTGACCTTTGAAGGAATTATCTGACTCCTCAAGGAAAGATTTGCTGAAGAGAGGAATCCAAGGGTGCCAAGCCAATCGAGTGGTAGTTTATATCCTGAAATAGAAAGATCTAACATAATTCACACTTATACATATGGTTTCCATGTTCAAAGAGTATACTATAAGGTAGTGTGTATGAGATGACTTTTGAGCCAAACATGAATAGTGGCTAGTAGTACTTAGAGATTGTTGAGTTTAAAATCCTAAATCTTAAGAAGTTATCAACCAATCATTAATATGCAGATCATGTCAATCTCAATTT
The DNA here is from genome assembly GCA_037367405.1 of Ottelia alismoides. Lineage (NCBI taxonomy): Eukaryota > Viridiplantae > Streptophyta > Magnoliopsida > Alismatales > Hydrocharitaceae > Ottelia > Ottelia alismoides. The sequence goes on along the minus strand of JAZKJV010001124.1, from coordinate 560,197 downwards.
CATCTATGTTCATGAACTTGGTATGGAACTCAAACTCATTTCATTTTCAAAAGAAATACAGAATGCATAAGTGAATCAAATTAAGAACAAGAAAGATAAGGACTCTTAGAATTTTTATGCAGAAATATGTTCCCTAAAAAGCATGATAAAATCATGGGAGAACACCACTAATGGTTGATTCTTCTATTTACATTTCTCACAGTAGGACATGGGGTATGGAGCTCTTTATATAACACCATATACATACCAAATTCCCAGCACTGGAAGATGTGGGACTAAACACGAGGGTATGGTAATTGGATCCTAGAGAAAATAGACTACCAATCTAAGGGGTTCTTCAACACTCCCCCTCAAGCTATAATATGTGATGTTGAGCTTGAAAAATCAAAGAGAATATATTCCTCACATGATGAATACAAGATACCGCACATTATATTGACTCGATGTATACTCTGCCGGTTGTTGCTGAGGACAATGCTTTTCATGTCATGATGTTGAGGAGGAACTAGAGGGTTGGAGTAGGAATGACGATTCATAGAGAAATCTATGTCAACGACCAACTCGTGTGCTTTGTATCCGCATCGATCAAAATCATCCGTATCAAAATGAGTCTCCCTTATGGAGAACTCTGGTCCTCAACATGTCTCCTTGATTGAAGATTGCTTTATCTCTCCGGAGGACTGAATAAAGAACAAAGAGGGAATATCCATAAGTTGATATCTGAAAATGGATCACCCTCATAGGGACCGAGAAGTGGGTTATATTTAATGGAACCTCAAAAGGATCTTATATTGGAGTTCATGGTCAATCAAGGAATTCATGAGAATATCCATATCTGGATACTGGTCACTAGAGAATTGAACATGTAATGAGTCTCTCTCTGGAAAATCTAGAAAAATGGGTCACTCTAACACCGAAGTGCCTCAAATAATGTAGACTCGGAAATCTCTACTCAACACTCCCCTTTTCTCATATACCTGTCGGATAAAGACAATGCTCGATCAAATTGGAATAAGAGATGAAAGGGAGGGGGATAAAATTCCTTCACATTCTCTCTCTTCCCTTTTTTTAACATAATCCCTCCTTTTATGACTATTTTTTACCATTATCCCTCTTTTTTTCTAGCCCGTTTTATGCATTTTTTCAACAGCCCCCTAACTTTTTGTGGGTTGTCTCCTTCTCTCTTTTTTTTGTGAATGGGGCTTTCAACCCATGTGGACTGCAGGTCCTGTAGCCCAGTAGAACGTGCCCCAAACAAAAACATGGGTTAAACGTTCAAAAAAAATGATGGTCTAGTGTATTAACGTCCTTTGAATAGGGTCTATGAATGAGGCTTTCATCTCATCTTTTTTTCTTTTGCCTTTTTTTGTGAATCTCGACTCTCATTTTTCTGCTCTTCCAGCCCTTTCTTTTTTTAATACAATAGCTCTCTCTTTTTAGAATATATCCCGTTGGGCTCACTGATTCTTTGGAATAGGCCCAGTGAATGCTTCCTATACCGGTGTCCTTCTTTTAACTGTTATGGATCCGTCTTATTAGGTCTAAAGATGCTTCAAAACAAAATAAATGTGATGAATAGATATCAAGGACCAATTCCTATAGCATATGTCTTCTTCGATATAGTAAAGGGTCCACTAACTATTTCACAACAGCACCACTACTGGTTCTTTTGATCTACATTGCCACCTTTTGGGATCTAGGTTACAACTAAATACCGAGGCCATAACCGATCAACCTTCAAGGGTGTGCAACCCATCACGGATCTTCTCTCCTAATGTCATAGAATGTAAGAGGGTTAAGAGAACCCATCCCGATATTGCATCTCATGGGTTGTTGCATGTGCATCCTTTCTCCTAGCATAAGTTTGGGGACTAGCATCATTGTTGTCTAGTTGGTATTGTCATCGCTCTTTTTTTTATTGAAGATCAACATGGTAGCTACATGGGGTTGTTTTCTGCTTCGTCATTCCAAAATTTACGGAGAAGATCGACATGAAGGTTATACAATCATTGGTTTCATGGGGATTGGTTGCTGAAGATCAACATGGGTTCTTTGTTTGGGTTTTGGATTAGGGTTTCAGTGATCGATAAGGCTAGAACCAACTGTCGTTACCTTTTGCCAACAGAATTCGCTCTAAGGAATGTTAAGAGTCAAACTTGATGATGGCGCCTCTTGAGAACTCATACAAAATAAACTTTGAGAAACAAACTCCATGAACTTAGAGAAAAAAGTAGTCCTAATAAATAAATTCCATCTTCAAATATGATCTCAAGAATGACTTACTCCGATACACGTAGAAATATAAAATATGAAAGTGAATTAAATAAAGAACAAGAAAGATAAGAACTTTTGGAATTTTCACGTGGAACCCCACTCTCTAAGGAACGAGATGAAATTATGAGAGAACACAACTAAGTGATGATTGATGAGCCGAAAATTGATCTCCTAAATCTGGGTAAGGTAAAAATACTCTCGAGTCGTTGAGACCTGGATCTAAGAGAATCGGACTCAACAAGAAAATAAAAGAACCACCAAAATAAGATAGTCAAACAAAATCAAGAAGCGGTCCTCGCTAATTTTATTAACCTGGTATAGCGACCAGGGTCGAACTCAGGGAGCACGAGTTGGCCTTGCGGCCTACGAAGTAGTCAAAGAAATAAAATAAAGAATAAAATATTTTTGGTGGATTTTTAAGTATTTTTTTATTTTTTTGTATTTTTAATTTTATAAGGAAAAGTAAAAGCAAACAAGTTCAACAAATTATTTAAACACACAAAAATAGTCCAAAAAATCAAATAAAAATGTTTTTAATGTTTTTAAGTGTTTTTGGTGAGTTTTTCAGAATTTTTCAATTTTTATATTTTTCTAAAAATCAGGAAAGAGGAAAACAATGAGTTATTGTGCAGCCAGACTTGAAAGATCCATTAAAAATGTGAAATGGATCTATAAAAGTCTGGAGGCAATTTTTATGAAAACTATAAACAAAGATTAAGATTCAGAAAAAGAGTTTATATTTTTTTTAATTTTTATAGAATTTTTTAGAATTTTTATAAGATTTTTAGGCTTTTTTTTAATTTTTAAGGGTTTTATATATCCAAAAAGCGCAAAAATTTGACAGAAATTAAAAGACACTAAACTAATTATCCCTATTTTTTTAGAATTTTTAAAAGTATTTTAATATTTTTCTTTGAATTTCTAATTTAGACGGTAGCAAAAATCACTGTTTTTTAATTTTTAAAAACATCAAAAAGCCTAAAAAATGTCCCAAAATTTTAGGGAAATTTTTACACAGTGGCAGGAGCCACGTATCCAAATTTCACCTAATTTGGATTTAACTTGCTATTTTATTTAATTAAAACAAGGCACACAGCAGTCAGGGACCTAGATGCAAAAAAAATATACTTCCAGGGCTAAATAATAACACGCAAATAAAATGCAGGGCCTGGTTTGCAAAAATCCCACAAAACACGTGCAAGGCACGTGGTTCAGGAACGGAGGGGTATGGTTGTAATTCCTATTTATAAAAAGTCAATCAGTAACACCAAGGAACCACGGGATAAAAAGTGCAAAATGTCCAAAACCTCACGTGTCGACGCATGTGGCTCACATCCACGGGGACTAAAATGCAAATAAAGAAAACATAGAGGTCCACCATTCAAATTTTCCAAAATAAAAACAACTATACTAAATATTTACAGGGCTAAACTATAAATGAAATAAAACGAGGGGCCTAAGTAAAATTACCCCTTATTAAAAGCGGACGGCTGAAGGGTCGCCACGTGGAGGATCCGACGGTGGGAGGGTGTGGCTAACCCTTCGTTGAATCGACGGCGAGGAAGACGCCACGTGTAGAACGGACGGTGAGGGTGGTAGACGCCTCTCGCGGATGAACGGTCCAGATCAAGCCCTGATGGATCTGACGGTATATAACTCGCGTGAACGAACGGTCACGATCGCAACTGGAGCTGGGGGATGATCGGACGGCAACTGAAGATGCTCCAAGAACAGCTCGCCGGCGAACTTCGCCGACTCAGTGCGCGCGGTGGAGACCTCCGATGATGCTGCTTGGATGTGGAAACGCTTCGCCGAGGAGGTCCGCAGCTGGTGGGCTCCTCCGATGAGACCGGGAAGCTCCAAGGAGCTCCGGCGACGAGGGAGGAGCTGAGCCTCTGTGCTCGATCGACTCGACCCTCAGATGGGTTCCTTAGACCTGCAAAACACCACAGAAAGGCTCATGGGTCGAGGGCAAATTGCCTCGACTCGTCAGGGGGTGGAATGGGTGGTCGGGTGCGTCGAAGTGGAGACCTCTGGCGAGGCGACAACGAGGGAGGTCGACTCTTGGTTCCGAGACGAACCAAGTTGAGTGAGTGGGTGTAGAAGGTGGAGGGAAGTCTCGCGAAGGTGATCGGATGGTCCGATGGTCAAATGGGTGAGCTAGCGAAGGGAATTGACCGGCGATGGCGGAGGAGCGATTTGGGCGTAAATGAAAATTAAACAAACCTAGGGGGAATCGGAGCTACCTGATGGAGGATGTCGACTGGGGATGAGCTATGGAAGCTCTGGGGATCTTTGCCTCAAGGAAACATCGGGGTCCGAGGCTTGGCGCACCTCGCGGCGACGCATGGCGATGAGCTTCGCCGGATAAGTGGCTGGAAGCACCTCCTCCTCACTGTGACACTCTCCTCGCGCAGCTGTTACTCTGGGGAAGAGAATGGAGGTCCTTGGATGAAGGGGCGGAGCCAAAGATGGCGTGAAAGTGCGGCGAAGGTGGATCTTTATACTGAGAAGGGTCCGAGAAGATGGGGTCGGGCGAAGCTCGGTGAAGCTCGGATCCCTAGGAGAATGATTGGGCGAGGGTCTCGGATGTATGGAGTGTGATTAGGACCCGGGGTTTAGTCAAATGGAGATCGGATCGTCTTCTGAAAATTCGGAGAAGATGGGTCGGTGCAAACGGATCCGGGTCGAATGGTCCAGGGGGGAGTTGACCGGGGGTCAACAATCCCCCGTGGACCAATCACAGGCCTCTAATTATTAAAAACTTGGAAATTCAATTAAAATTATTAAATGGCTTTATTTAAAAAAAGTTAAAACATGAAAAATATTTCTTATTTTTCAAATTAATTTTTAGTGATTTTTATTTATTTTTTTGAAAAATAAATAAGGTATTTACATTATATTATTATTATATGTAGGTAATTACATAAAAGGATTTTTTATTTTTATTTTTAATTATTTATTTATATCTAATTATTCCAATTTTAAATTTTATTTATTTACAACATAAAATTTGGAATAAAAAGTTATTTTTATTTTATTTTTATGATTTATTTTTATAAGTTAAATAAATAGTTTTATATACATATTTACATGGTATATATACAAGGTGAAAATGATTTTTATTATTTTACTTTTTATTTTATTTTTATTTTTCTGATTTTTATTTTATTTATTTACATAATGAAATATGGAATATAGAAATATTTTTATTGGATTTTTATTGATTATTACAAGGAGAAAATAAATAGTTATGTTATTCTATGTACATGGTCTATATACACTGATGAGAGAGGTTTTATTTATTTTTATTTTTATTTTGTTTTTCCCATTTTTATTTTAGTTTTATTTTTAGAAATATGTACAAAATAACAAAAATATATTTTTATTTTTATTTAGAGGAAAATAAATTTATTTATATACATAGGTGTTTGTACAAGTGTGATTGACCCTATCTCCCTCTACTTGGTTTCTTTTGCGGTCAGGTCCATGCTGAGCCCTCCCTTGGGATTAGGTCACTCAATATTTATTCTAAATATTTCCCTCTTTTTCTTTTATTTCTTTATTCTTTTATTTATGCATAAAAACATGCTAATTATTGCTATTTACACAATGCATGCATTTTGACAATTTATGATATTTACACATATATACATGATGTTTTGCAAGGGTTTTGTAGCTAAAATAAAAGAATAAAGAGTGATGAATGGGTATTCATTACCCCCATACTTAACTTTGCTAGTCCCTTAGCAAACACTTATTTGAAAAAGAAGTGAAAAAGAAAAGAAAAACAAAAAGAGAGGAAATACAAGGGTCAATGCTGATTATTAAACTTGCCTTCATTAAATTGAAATATGGAGCTCGATCAGATCTTTAGATTATTAATGTGTCGGAACCTTATTTGGACTTAGGTTTAAAACTTAACAGCCTCTAAGATCCACTAATCTATAGTCAAGACTCCTCAATAATCCAGATCAGAACAAGTCTACATGCACAAACCCTGAAGACCATGAATCTTTCTTTGTACAGTGTAAGTGAGGTACATCTCTCCACCTCAGAAGTAGCAAAATGACAACCCTCCCCAATAATGTAACTCTATGACCCTAGTCTGGCCACTCTTTCCTCGAGGAGCGGGGTATTCCCTTCTAAGTTCAAGTGCAACCGGCTCAAGAAGAGGGGGAAACAGAGAATGGACCATGGCCAGTGTAGCCATGTATCCTTGGGAGCTCAACCAGTGTAGCTAAGTCTCCCTGCTGCAAGCTACATAAGATGGAACATGAGTCTCAAGCTTTGCTTATTGCACTATATACACTCCGGTGGGATTATCATTTTCTATCAGACCCACCATTTTTTTGGAGTTATTTTCTTTTTGCATTTTTTTGATGTACATCTATACAACATATTTACAAGGTGCAGCATATATACATAAGAAGTTTTTCCTCTTGAGCCAGTAGACTATCCCTCTTTTGAAGCATTATTGCAACCCACAACTCCCATCGTTAGACCTCATGGCAACCAGACCAAGTTGAGACGCACTTCCTTCACTATAAGAAGAAGAGATGTTCCGCCTAGAAGTACTACCCTCATATGCTACCCCAAGTCAAGGAAGACTGCCTCCTCACCACCTCATCCGTATAGAGCTCGGTGTAAAGTGCGGGTCCAAGTCAAGCCATTGTCTATATGAGTCATGCGTGTGTTGTTAAGTGCTCTACTTAGGCTCATTGAGATGACATATGATCATAGCCTAGTGGACTCAAAGAATTAAGTCACCATGGACCTGAAAGCCTCAACTCTAAGCCCTATAAGGTTCCTCTTATAATTAGGTGGATTAAGATCCTAATCAAGCTCCATTTTCCAATTTAATTCCAGGCTAGTTTAAATGTCAACTATAATCCACGAAAAACTGTACAAGTATTTACAAAGATGCTATTTACAAACTATTTACACATGTGCAAAATTTTTGAAAAATGTTTTGAAACCATGGATGTATGCATGAATGCAAGTTTTGCAAAATATGTACACAAATTTACACAAGGTTTTTGCAAACTTTTGATTTTCAAAACATTTTAGAAAAATTTTGTACTATATATATAATTTTGATAAGAAAATATTTACACAATATTTACATAAAAAGTTTTTACAAACATTTTTACAAAAATAATTTGTACAACTAGCTATGTATGTGCAATAAAAGAATTTTATTTACAAGAAAAAATTTTAATTCTTATGGATTTTTGGGTTTTAGCCATTTTTATTTATTAACATTATTTATTAACACACTCACACAAAGTACGAGTTATGGCTAAAGTATATATGAAATATATACACCCCCCCCCTATACTTAGCTCGAACGATGTCCTCAGAGTCAAGAGCGATGAAGAAGACATAACTCGTGCTTAGTATAGGGAAGTGAAAAGGAAGGCTATATACAAAGACGAATGAAAGAATAAAAATGCAAGAGGATCTCGGTATTTCCCCCTATACTTAGGATCAACTAATCCTAAGTATAGTAGGTTGTACACAAAGGGAAAGCCGAGTGAGAATGTACAGGGTCTACCTCCCCTATACTTAGGGTAAAATATCCCTAAGTATAGGCAGCAAAATAGAGGTAAAAATGAATCAATAGAAACTCAAAAGTCTCACACCCCCCCATACTTAGGGTAAAGTACACCCTAAGTATAGCAACGTCGAAGATGTAAATGGGGTGTTGGACTGAAAAATATGTGATATGGACAACTGGATCTATACAAGTCGGGAGAACAGTGATAATCCGGCGTGAGATGCAATAGATGTGAGTCAAGAGACCACATCTCACGCAAAGTGAATCGAGGCAACATCAACGACCCATGGCTCATGATCTAGATATGGCTTGAGCCGCTGGCCGTTCACTCGAAAGGTACTCTCAGAAGACATTTCAGATATGTCGATACTCCCATTGTCATGTACCTTTCTCACCAAATACGGTCCCTTCCATTTGCTCTGTAGCTTCCCTGGAAATAGACGAAGCCTAGCATCAAACAACCATACTCTCTGTCCTGGCTCAAAATGCTTGTGGCTGATGTGAGAATCATGCCACTCCTTCACTCTCTCCTTATAATGTAGGCTGTTTGAAAAGGCAGTATCATGAAGCTCCTCCAAGGCTGCTAACTATGCCCTCCTCTGATCTCCTACACTCTCTGGATCCAAAAGTATATCAGTGACAACCCAAAGTGACCCATGTCTCAGCTCAACAGGTAAATGGCAGGGCTTGCCATAAATGAGGCAAAAGGGAGATGTACCCAAAGGCGTCTTGAAAGATGTCCTATATGCCCACAAGACCGAGTCCAAAAGCTGTGACCAATCCTTTCGGTCAGGGCAGACGACTCTGCAATATAGTCTTGATCTCCCTGTTCAACACTTCAGCAAGACCATTCGTCTGAGGGTGGTATGGAGTGGCAACTCGATGGTCTATGCTGAACTCGCTAGCAAGGGCCTTTACCTTGTCGTTGACGAAATGAGACCCCCTGTCAGATATCAACACTCGAGGTACCTCAAACCGTGAAATGATATGCTTCCTCAAAAATCGGCAAACAGTCCTAGCATCTGCGGTTCGGGCGGGGATGGCCTCAACCCAACGACTAACATAATCAACGGCCAACAGAATATACTTGAATCCCTGACTCCTAGGGAATGGACCCATGAAATCAATGCCCCATGCGTCAAAAACCTCACAGAAGTGAATGGGCTGCATCGACATCATATCACGCTGTCCACAAGTGCCCATCCTCTGATAGTCAGTACACCTCTTCACGAACTCATCAGAGTCCTTGAAAAGGGTAGGCCACCATGGGCCGGATTGGAGCACTTTCTGTGCCGTTCTCCTCCTAGAGTGATGTCCTCCTGCCTCAAGCTGGTGGCAGTAAGTGAGGACGTTGTGGTGCTCCTCCTGAGGAATGCACCTACGCCAGACGCTATCCCCTCCTTCGTGATAAAGGACGGGATCTTCCCAGTGGTAAAACTTGGCCTTCGCGAGGAAGGTCTCAAGTCGCTGTCTGGGCCAATCTTGTGGAACTTTCTTAGCAACAATAAAGTTCACAATATCGGCGTACCATGTGAGAGAGGCGATAGCAAGGATCGCCTCATCTGGGAAGGTCTCACAAATAGGCTCAGTCTGCTCAGAATCCTCAAGATGCTCTAATTTGGAGAGATGATCCGCCACCACATTCTTGACTCCAGACTTATCCTTAATCTCTATGTCAAACTCCTGGAGTAGAAGGATCCATCTGGTCAATCTGGCTTTGGCATCCTTCTTTGCCATGAGGTACCTGATGCCGGTATGATCAGTATAGATGGTCACTCTAGATCCAATGATGTAAGATCTGAACTTATCTAGGGCGAAAACTACGGCTAGCATTTCCTTCTCAATGACTGTATAGCTCCGTTGCGCGGCATCCAATGTAAGGCTAGCGTAGTGAATAGCAAATGGGACTCAATCCCTCCTTTGTCCCAGCACGGCCCCTATGGAAAAATCGGAGGCATCCGTCATGATCTCGAATGGGAGAGACCAATCAGGCGGCTGGAGAACAGGAGCCTCTACAACACAGCTCTTGAGAGTCTCAAACGACGATAGACACTTGTCATCGACAAGGAACTCGGTGTCTTTTGTCAACAGATCAGTCAACGGTCGGACAATCATGCTAAAATCATGAATGAAGCGTCGGTAGAAACCGACGTGCCCCAGAAAATACTGTAACTGCCGCAAGTTGGACGATGGATTGAGTTTCCTAACGACATCCACCTTGGCCGGATCCACCTCCATGCCCCTGTTGGAGATGATATGGCCAAGCATCGTCCCTTGAGTCACCATGAAGTGACTCTTCTCCCAAGACAACACAAGGTGAACCTCAATGCATCGCTGAAGGACTCTGTCTAGGCAGTCAAGACAGGAATCGAATCCGTCGCCGTAGACCGAGAAATCATCCATGAAGACCTCCAAGCACTCCCCCACCATGTCTGAAAAGACAGACAACATGCATCTCTGAAAAGTCGCCGGGGCGTTGCACAACCCAAATGGCATGCGCCTGAAAGCATATATCCCAAAGGGACAGGTGAAGGTGGTCTTGTCCTGGTTCTCGGGTGCGATGACCACCTGATTGTAGCCGGAGTACCCATCCAAGAAGCAGTAATGGCTCTTCCCTGCCAGTCTCTCAATGATCTGGTCAATAAAGGGCAGGGGGAAATGATCCTTCTTGGTGACTTGGTTGAGTCGTCTGTAATCTATGCAGACCCGCCAAGAAGTGGGTACCCGGGTAGCGATCTCCTCTCCAGACTCGCTGACAACTGTAGTGATGCCCGTCTTCTTGGGCACCACATGCAACAAACTGACCCACTTGGAGTCGGAGATGGGGTAGATAAAATTGGCGCTCCACCATTTCGAGATCTCCTTCATAATAACCTCTCGAAGATTCGGGTTCAGCCGCCGCTGGAACTCACGCGACGGCTTTGCCTCCTCCTCGAGATAGATATGGTGGGAGCACAGGGCCAGACTACTAAGCCGTGCTCCCCGGCAACGATGCTATTCTGATGAGCCGAAAATTGATCTCCTAAATCCGGGTAAGATAAAAATACTCTCGAGTCGTTGCAACCTGGATCTAGGAGAATCAGACTCAACAAGAAAATAAAAGAACCACCAAAATAAGATAGTCAAACAAAATCAAGAAGCGGTCCTCGCTAATTTTATTAACCTAGTATAGCGACCAGGGTCGGACTCAGGGAGCACGAGTTGGCCTTGCGGCCTACGAAGTAGTCAAAGAAATAAAATAAAGAATAAAATATTTTTGGTGGATTTTTAAGTATTTTTTATTTTTTTGTATTTTTAATTTTATAAGGAAAAGTAAAAGCAAGAAAGTTCAACAAATTATTTAAACACTAAAAAATAGTCCAAAAATTCAAATAAAAATGTTTTTATGTTTTTAATATTTTTAAGTGTTTTTGGTGAGTTTTTCAGAATTTTTCAATTTTTATATATTTTTCTAAAAATAAGGAAAGAGATAAACAATGAGCCACTATGCAGCCAGAATTGAAAGATCCATTAAAAATGTAAAATGGATCTATAAAAGTCTGAAGGCAATTTTTATGAAAACTATAAACAAAGACTAAGATTCAGAAAAAGAGTTTATATTTTTTTGATTTTTATAGAATTTTTTAGAATTTTTATAAGATTTTTAGGTTTTTTAAATTTTTAAGGGTTTTATATATCCAAAAAGCACAAAATTTGATAGAAATTAAAAGACACTAAAACTAACTATCCCTAATTTTTTAAGAATTTTTAAAGGGGTTTTAATATTTTCTTTGATTTTCTAATTTAGACATTAGCAAAAATCATTGTTTTTGAATTTTTAAAAATATCAAAAAACCTCAAAAATGTCCCAAAATTTTAGGGAAATTTTTACACAGTGGCAGGAGCCAGTGTCCAAATTTCACCTAATTTGGATTTAATTTGCTATTTTATTTAATTAAAATAAGGCACACAACAGTCAGGGACCTAGATGCAAACAAAACATACTTCCAGGGCTAAATAATAGCATGCAAATAAAATGCAGGGCCTGGTTTGCAAAAATCCCACAAAACACGCGCAAGGCACGTGGTTCAGGCACGGAGGGGTATGGTTGTAATTCCTATTTATAAAAAGTCAATCAGTAACACCAAGGAACAACAGGATAAAAAGTGCAAAATGTCCAAAACCTCACGTGTCGATGCACGTGGCTCACATACACGGAGACTAAAATGCAAATAAAGAAAATACACAGGTCCACCGTGCAAATTTTCCAAAATAAAAACAGCTATACTAAATATTTACAGAGCTAAACTATAAATGAAATAAAACGAGGGGCCTAAGTGAAATTACCCCTTATTAAAAGCGGACGACTGAAGGGTCGCCACATGGAGGATCCGACGGTGGGAGGGTATGGCTAACCCTTCGCTGAATCGACGGCGAGGAAGGCGCCACGTGTAGATCGAACGGTGAGGGTGGCAGACGCCTCTCGCGGATGAACGGTCCAGATCAAGCCCTGATGGATCTGACGGTATATAACTCGTGTGAACGGACGGTCACGATCGCAACTGGAGCTGGGGGATGATCGGACGGCAACTGAAGATGCTCCAAGAACAGCTCGCCGGCGAACTTCGCCGGCTCAGTGCGCGCGGTGGAGACCTTCGATGATGCTGCTGGGATGTGGAAACGCTTCGCCGAGGAGGTCCGCAGCTTGTGGGCTCCTCCGATGAGACCGGGAAGCTCTGAGGAGCTCCGACGACGAGGGAGGAGCTGAGCCTCTATGCTCGATCAACTCGACCCTCAGATAGGTCCCTTAGACCTGCAAAACACCACAGAAAGGCTCCTAGGTCAAGGGCAAATTGCCTCGACCCATCAGGGGGTGGAATGGGTGGTCGGGTGCGTCGAAGTGGAGACCTCCGACGAGGCGACGACAAGGGAGGTCGACTCTTGGTTCCGGGACGAACCAAGTTGAGTGAGTGGGTGCAGAAGGTGGAGGGAAGTCTCGCGAAGGTGACTGGATGGTCCGATGGTCGAATAGGTGAGCGTAGCGAGGGGAATCGACCGGCGACTGCGGAGGAGCGATTTGGGCGTAAATGAAAATTAAACAAACCAGGGGGAATCAGAGCTATCTGATGGAGGATGTCGACTGGGGATAAGCTAAGGAAGCTCTAGGGATCTTTGCCTCAAGGAAACGTCGGGGTCCGAGGCTTGGCGCACCTTGCAGCGGCGCACGGCGATGAGCTTCGCCGGATCAGTGGCTGGAAGCACCTCCTCCTCATTGCGACACTCTCCTCGTGCAGCTGTCACTCTGGGGAAGAGAATGGAGGTCCTCGGATGAAGGGGCGGAGCCAAAGATGGCGTGAAAAGTGCGGCGGAGGTGGAGCTTTATACTGAGAAGGGTCCGAGAAGATGGGGTCCGACGAATCTTGGTGAAGCTTGGATTTCTAGGAGAATGATCGGGCGAGGGTCTCGGATGTATGGAGTGTGATCAGGACCCGGGGTTTAGTCAAATGGAGAACGGATCGTCTCCCGAAAATTCGGAGAAGGTGGGTCGGTGCAGACGGATCCGGGTCGAATGGTCCAGGGGGGAGTTGACCGGGGGTCAACAATCCCCCGTGGACCAATCATAGGCCTCCAATTATTAAAAACTTGGAAATTCAATTAAAATTATTAAATGGCTTTATTTCGAAAAAGTTAAAACACGAAAAATGTTTCTTATTTTTCAAATTATTTTTTAGTGATTTTTATTTATTGTTTGTAAAATAAATAAGGTATTTACATTATATTATTATTATATGTAGGTATATACATAAAAGGATTTTTTTATTTTTATTTTTAGTTATTTATTTATATCTAATTATTCAAATTTTAAATTTTATTTATTTACAACATAAAATTTGGAATAAAAAGGTATTTTTATTTTATTTTTATGATTTAGTTTTATAAGTTAAATAAATAGTTTTATATACATATTTACATGGTATATATACAAGGTGAAAATGATTTTTATTATTTTTCTTTTTATTTTATTTTTATTTTCTGATTTTTATTTATTTATTTACATAATGAAATATGGAATATAGAAATATTTTTATTGTATTCTTATTGATTATTTATAAGGAGAAAATAAATAGTTATGTTATTCTATGTAAATGGTCTATCTACACTAATGAGAGAGGTTTTATTTATTTTTATTTTTCTTTTGTTTTTCCCATTTTTATTTTAGTTTTATTTTTAGAAATATGTACAAAATAACAAAAACACATTTTTTTATTTAGAGGAAAATAAATTTATTTATATACATAGTTGTTTGTACAAGTGTGATTGACCCTATCTCCCTCTACTTGGTTTCTTTTGCGGTCAGGCCCATGCTGAGCCCTCCCTTGGGATTAGGTCACTCAATATTTATTCTAAATATTTCCCTCTTTTTCTTTTATTTCTTTATTCTTTTATTTATGCACAAAAACATGCTAATTATTGAAATTTACAAAATGCATGCATTTTGACAATTTATGATATTTACACATATATACATGATGTTTTGCAAGGGTTTTGTAGCTAAAATAAAAGAATAAAGAGTGATGAATGTGTATTCATCAATGATTCTTCTATTCACTTTTCTCACATAGTATATGGGATGTGGGGCTTTTTTATATAGCCTAACTGATGCACCGAAGTCCACCTACTGGATGAGTGGGACTAAATATGATAGTGTGGTAATTAGATCCTACCACTAGATCCTAGAGAGATCCAATTGCTTATCTAAGACATTCTTCAATATATTCATTTTACACTCATTTATCAAATAAGTGTTTAATAAGGGATTAAGGGGGTTTATGTGTATGGGGATTTTGCATAATCGTCCAAGAAAGAGAATTAACCCATCGAACGATATCAATCTAACTCGAAATTTTCATCATAGATTAATAACTTGATGGTCTTTGCAATTATGGTCTTGAAATTAAAATACAATAATTGAATTTTGGATGATAATTTTTAGACACCAAAACATCAACTCAAAGCATCTTTTTATTCCCACTGTCCTGATTCGTTCAAACCATATCACGAACTTATATAGTTAACATTATTAACTCTCAACAATTTAAGCCAAACATCTAGATTTTGAAATCTAACCCAGCTCCACATGTTGAGATCTGATCCAAATAATTTAAGACTCGATCACATACAAATTATTTTGATTAGGTCGTTTGGGATCCAATAAACCTTGATCAACTCCCGATATGACATTCAATAATCAAAACATATGCAATCTGTGCATATTAAATCACATAATTAACAATTAAATAGGAACTTAATGCATAATTAGTTATATCCATGAAATCGAGATTAATATTGCATTAACTTAAAGCCATGGAATGACCTAGAGATCAATAAAAGATGGTATATAATCACGGGCTAATATGGATCATACAAATAGCGAAATGGAGTGTAAAAGGAGGGATATGGGACCTTCATCTTTGCC
Source organism: Ottelia alismoides (assembly GCA_037367405.1). Lineage (NCBI taxonomy): Eukaryota > Viridiplantae > Streptophyta > Magnoliopsida > Alismatales > Hydrocharitaceae > Ottelia > Ottelia alismoides. Next base: position 544,907 of record JAZKJV010001124.1, on the reverse strand, counting down.
TTGGGCACTTAGACGATGAACTAGACCTTTATGCCATATTTCATGCCTTTAAGCCTTAATTTAGAGGTGGAATATGGGCATTTTAAGGGTGAAGAGATAGAAATATTTAAAATTATATTAAGGCTAAATGTCATCATATTAATATAAAGGCAATTACTCCTCCTAAATTTCCTCCGGCTATATCTATTTATATCGTCTCATAATTTCTGAATCTAGAAAATACAATCTCTATTTGAAATTTATATTTCCCTCCCCCTCAATTAGTTGGCAACTAAATAAACTCCGGTGGAAGCCATCTAATTAAACCCATACAATTATTTAATTAACATTTCAAATCAAATAAATAAACGTCCAATTTCAATATCAACATCTACTTGGTAAATAATTGCATAAATCCAACATTTCAAAATTCACAAATTAAATTCACACAACTTATATTATTTTTCTATTAAGTTAATTAATTTAACTCTTGAATTAATTATGAGTCGAATTTTAATCAACTCAGTCAATCATTTGGTTAATCGGATTTGGGTTGCCCATTTGTGACTCGATAACATTTATAAATATCACAAAAAGTTAAATTAATTTTATTTTAATTATTGGTCTTAATATAAAAATGTTCTATTATTTTTATTATACTTATATTTAAATGTTTAAATAATGTTTATATTTGTTTTTAGTTTAAAATTATAATAATAATAATTTGTTAAAATTTTAGTTGGAAATTAAATATTCATTTACTTTCTTTTCTACAAATAGTTTAATTATTTTGACCTTTACTCTTATGTTTATAATTTAAAATCCATTAAAATATTATATTGAAAATACATATAAAAAGGTGAAATAATGATAAAAAATTGATTATTAAGTAGATGATATGTATTTTAGCATCTTCACCTCCCTGTGACTCAATTGGTCATTATTATATGATCATATTATACTTCTATAACTTATTAACTAGGTTTCATTATAACTGATGATATACAGTTTATAACAAAAATACATTTGGATACACAAGGATAGTGAGGCAAAGCTTTGATGAGGGAACTACACTCTAGGTTAGGGTTAAGAGTGATGCCTCATTGGATAGATACATACAAGATTAACAAACTATTTTTCATACTTGGATGCTAGAGAATTTTAGGGGGGTCGGAATGGAGTTTACAATATTTTCAAGACTTTGGGAGTTTACAATATTCCCAAAACTTTGATGTTGCACCCAACCATTTTGGTAACATGTGACATTTCGATAAATATGCATTAACCATGTACTACTCACGGCCATTTTGAAGCATGCAACCATCATGACATGCCATAAGAAACACCTAGGCCTCTAGTGGTTGACATATAAAGAGGATCAACAAAACCCTTGTAGGAAACTAATAAGAAGAGGGTTATGTTTGTTATCTTTTGGACACGTTCCATAAGTTACTCATGATCTGATCGTACAATAGTGAAGGAGCTACACATAGAGAACGTAGGAGGGCTAGTATAATACTAAATAAAATTTGAAAATGAGTACTTAAGATGGTTAGCTAATTGATGTAACATGCGAGGGAGAACGAAGGACCTCGACCTTTCCTTTGCAATGACAGTTGTAGATTGGTGGTCAACCAACTTCTGATGAACTCTGATAGTTATTCGAAGGCTAAAGAGATGTAGTTATGACATGGGTGGTTGTAGTAGTGGCTGGAGATTCTACATATAGAAAGTGAGGTAGCTCGAACTTATGCATTCTAGAGTTCATTAAGAGGTCTCAATGAGATACTTCTAACGATACTATGCTTGCCATGATTTAATCATGTAAGATCATTGAAAAATGGGGGAGGTATTACACCATATCATAGGTTTCAAACATCACAAAAAGGAGGTTTTTACGAATTTCTACCTCTAAAAAGTGTAAGTCTTGAGAAGGATATTTCTCAGATGCATTTGACTAGGTTGTTACCTTGGATACCAACATACTCCTAAATAGTTTGAGTTCTAGAGCTTAAACTTAGTACATAGATAAGTAAGTTTTCCTTCTATTCTTTAGGCTACCCTTTAGTATGGAAATTTTGGTCCCTTTTTATTAGTAGCACTCCTTGCTTTGTATAGGGGAGAAGGAGGCTACAGATTTACATGAGAGAGTGGGCACCTAAAGATGGAGATCAAGATCTCATCCCTTAATATATGTTGACTTGTAGATAGATGCATTCCCTTTCTCTCTCACTTTCTTGTGAAAGCCACATGCCATGCCATTAGTTCACAATGTCTTTTTCATAGAGGGAGGATGTTGGATCTTGGTCTTCCATATGTAGGGACATTTTGCTTGTGCTATGATCCTTGTGCTCCATCCCACTCAACGTCTGATCATTCAAGGAACTAGGGCATAGTAGGTAGGAAGACAATCACCAATGAGATTGTTGTACTACCTCGCATGGTTGTGTTAGAATCTAATTTTCATAAATACATATATAGAAAGTCAATGGTCATGAAAGGTGCATGGTTCCTTGATATGTACATGTATACTTGTGAGATCTTCTGTAGGTTCCTTCTAATTGATGTTCTACGATGGTATTTTTAGGTGGATGATGAATCTCCATTTCATCACCTTTATTCTATCATTTTGGCCTTAAAAAACTTAATAAATGCGTGTAAATATCCTTAATTCATGCATTTTAGCATTCTTGCATTATTGTACAAATTGTGTATAAAAGATTGTTTTCAATGACAAAATTATAGAATACAGAAAAGAAAAGAAAAGAAAAAGGATAAAATATTGAAGGTACTTTATGACCCTAAACTCCGAGACCTAGGCATCTCAATGACTACGTCGACAAGGAATAAGTAGGGGGAGATAAGGGCCATCTATACAATAAAAATCCCTTTTTATGTATTCATTTTCAATTTATTTTGGAACCTATTTTATTTTCCACTTTTTATACTTCAAATAAATAAGCTTTGTAAATGAAAGTTGTAGATAATAAAATAAAGAAAAATACAAAATTAAGTTTACACAAAAATAATATACAGAATAAAAGATACAATCTAAATAAGTTTCCAAAATCCCAACTTCCCAGAGCCGTATATCTAAAAAAAATAAAATATATCAAAATCACCTTTAATTATATATAACTTTTAATAAGCTATTTTAATGAAGGTGATTTCATATTTTTTGGAGTTAAGATGCGAAAGTTAGGTTTTGGACCCCTATTGTATAATATCCCTGATTAAAATATTCATTTTATTTATTAGCTGTTATTTTTATATTTTTATATTTTTATAATTTTGTAAATATTATTTATAATACATGTACATATTAAAACTAAAATAATATAATGAAGAAAACATTAAAATAAAATGTGTGAAGAAAATACATAAGTAAAATACCTATACTTATACATATATATTTAATAGCCCTATTTATTTAAGTGTACATCAGAAAAATAAAATAAAATATATATTAAATATCTAAAAATAAGCTATAATTATATAAAATAATAAACTAAAATAACAAAATCAAAAATACAAAATAAAAGACCTAAAAACATGGACAAATATACTTGTATATAACCCCTAAAAAAGTAACTTGTAATTAACAAGCCTTAGAAAATAAATAAAAAATAATAAAATACTTTGAAAAATAATAAATAATTTTATTTTATAACTTTAAATTAATAAAATCATTTATTAATTCTTTTCGGTTTTTTTAATCTTTTTCAGCCAGGTTTTTCCTGGTTGGTCTCCACGTGGACCAACCAGGTGGAGTCTGGAGTTGACCGGCGGTCAACTCCTCTAACTTCCTCCAACACCTCTGACACCCATCATTTCACCTCGATTTATATCCTTTTTGGGGCTCGAACATTTCATCCTCTCGGTTCGAGTCCTTCTCGACTTTTCTTTCCCGATACCCAAGGATTCACACCATGATGTTTCCTTGGGGCGAGGGCATTGCATCGCTGTCGTTTCCTCGTTCTTTGGAGCTTCTGGTCCCCCATGTACAAAAATCCATCCGATCTTCCCTTCGCCGTTTGAACACCCTTTCGACCTAGCTCGAGCTCCTCTTGCCTTGCTCAGGACTGAGGAGGTGTCATCTCTCCTCCAACGGTGTTTGGCGTGCTCCAACGACGTCGAGTGGTGCTTCCACCACCACCTCTGGCCACCGGCCGTCGAGGTCATCTCCTGGTTCCGCCAGTCGAGGTACCTTCTCTTTTCTTGCATGTTTAGCTTTGTCTTAGCCTTAGGAACCATTGCCCGCCTTTAAACCCGCCTTTAGTCGCTTAATCACCTTCATTCGAAGTTCACTGGAGCTCCACTCCAACGAACCTTCCATCTACGCCATTAACCGTCCACTCCACCCTCGCTTGCCTTGGGAACCCTCTCTTGTCATGCTTGAATTTTACTTGCAGGACCCAGAAGTCAAGGGACTCCATCTGGAGTCGATTTTTGTAGAAGAAGCACCTGGAACAACCCCGTTCTCTCACTTTGCAGCGGACCACCAACACCCTCCACACCATTTTGAGGCTGTTGATCGATAGAGGGCACTCGCAGGAGTAGGTATGCTATTTTGGAGCGTCAACGACCGTTGGAGTAGCGAGATCCGGCTGGTGGAACTACGCCTCGACGAAGTTCTTCGCCAGTTCATCCTCCACCTCTCTCCGTCGTCAATCTAGGCATGTTCTTCCAGACGTGCAGCAATCGTCTGATCCCCTCACGCCTTCACCGTTGGATCATCCCAGGCGATCTAATCTTGGCCGTCCAGATGAAGGGGTATCATGCGTTCTAAGCTCAACATGTATCAAGTGCATCATCCATCGCCGTCCGATCGTGCCTTGTGGGGTATTTGTGTCTTTAGCCCCGTAAATTTTGTATTTTAATTATTAGTATAAAAACTTTCATATGCCTTTATGTAATTTTTGTAATATTTTCCTGTTATCCCATGGATGTTATTATAATTACTATTAGGTCATCCGCCACGTCACCTCACATGCCTGTGCGTGTGAGATGTAGGCATTTTGCAAAGGGACCCTCGCGGGTCTTGTTATTTCATTCCAGTCCAAAAACTTATTGTTAACATTTAATATTTTTGCAAAAATTGTAGTTTGGCCCATGAGCTTTATTTTATTTACAAAAAGGCCCCATGTAGTTTCTCTTTATTTCTTGTATTTATTTCATATAACTACATTGCTCTAAAAAATCTACAAATATATATTTAAGCTTTTGATTACATCTAGTTTCACGCTCAATTTTTAGTTTGCAATTTTAGGACCTTTTAGTATTTATTAAAAATAAAAAACATCCCCTTTTATCCCTGTCTACATTAGACAATTCCAATAATATGAAAATATTTTAAAAATTCCCAAAATATATATTTTGTTTATTTATGTGTTTTTAACCGTCAGACCAAGATCACTAAAAATTATAAAAGAAAACTCAAAGAATAGAAAATCCCCTAAAACCTTTATAAAAAATTACAAAATTCCTAAAAATTTCAAAAAAATCTATTTTTTTATATCTTTCTTTATATTATTATCTTTATATAAAAATTAATTTGGAGAATTTTTGATTCTGTTTTATTTTTTTTATCTCCATTTTAATTTCGACTATTAATTTTATCCATGTTTTAAGGTATTTTTTACTTTAAAAATATATAAAAATTTGTAAAAATTCCTAAAAAATCATAAAAATATTTAAAAATTAATTAAAACCCCAAAATATTTTATTTTATTCATTTTATCTACTATTATTATTTATATCTATATTAGCATATATTATATATATATATTCTATATATAACGTTATATATATTATCTTTTTTATAAAAAATATAAAAGATATAAAATATAAAAAGAAAATATTAAAAATCAAAATACAAAAGTATAAAACAAAAATAAAATAAAAAAAATAAAAAAAATCTAAAAACCACATAAAAAATATAGATAAATATTTCAAAATCAAAATTGTATATTATTTTGCCCGATCTAACCGTTTGCTCCCTGTGTTCGATACTCTACACATACTTGCACAATGTACACATCTTTTTTATAGAGTCAAATAAAATAAATTTTAACTCCACATTTGTTTTTCATTTCTTGATTATTATATGTGGGTTAATTGTTGTTTGAAGCAGGGTTTCGTGAGTGGTCAATACATCGACCGGATCTCTTGCCTTGTGAGATTTATAGACCCTCGCAAAAACCACTTCAACAACGGGGAAATTCTTATGACTGGTTGTTGAATATCCATTTCATCACCTTTATTCTTTCACTTTGGCCTTTTAACCCTAGCTAAATGCATGTAAATAACATTATCTTGCATAAAATAGCACACACTATTTATTCTGTAAATACTATATATGATGTTGTATTTAAAGCAAAAAAAAAGAATAAAGAAAGAAAAAAATGAAATACTAAAGGTATTGAATGACCCTAAATCCCGAGACCTAGGCATCATGATGACTGGATCGACAAGGAATAAAGTATGTGGAGATAAATATTTTGTCAAATAATTGAATTTTGGGACCTATTTTATTCTTTATTATTTATACCTCAAATCAATAAACTTTGAACATGAAAGTTGTAGATAAAAATACATAGAAAATGTGAAAATTATTTTGCATAAATTATTACATATTATGTCTTCTACACTCAAAATAAAATCCAAAATCCAAATTTCCCAGACCTATATCTTCTCCATATGAACTCAAAATTCACCAAAATCACCTATAATTGTATATAACTTTTAATTATCTATTTAATAAACATGATTTCATTTAATTTGGAGTTAAGAAAAAGTTAGATTTTGGACCCCTATTGTACAATATACCAGAATAAAATATTCATTTTATTTATTCTTTGTATTTTTCACAATTTTATATTTTTATAATTTTGCAAATATTATTTATAACATATATACACAACACAAAATAAAATAAAACCAAAAAATATAATATAATAAAATAAAATATTAAGATACATAGATGAATTACCTATACATATACCTACATAATGAATTTATTTATTTATTTATTTAAGTATATCAATAACTTCAGAAAAATACAATAAAATATATTTAAGTATATTTAAATAAGTTATAAATATATAAATTATGTTTATAAAATAATAAAATCCAAAATACAAAATAAAAATAAAATATACTTTATATATGTAAAAATACCTATATTTATATTTTTAAAAGTAGCTCATAATAATAAATAAAAATCATATTAAAATACTATATAAAATAATATATATTTTTCATGTTTTAAGAAAAAATATTTACATCATTTATTTTTAATTATATTTCTGATTAGTCTTTTAGCGACCTATGTGGCCCAAATGGGGGGCCGACCTTGGTTGACCCACCGATCGACCGACCCCCCTGCGCCGTAAAATTGTCAAAAGTCCCTGACCACCCCACTTCCTCGATTTTCCCATCAATATTTGCATCCTTTCGACTCGATTCTTTCTTTGATTTTGTTCATCGACTATTGATCTTTCATGCACCAATCTTTCCTCGATCGATGGAACCTTGGTCGTTGAGCTAATCCGAGTCAAAGTCTCCATGTATATATGTTCCTACTCCACCTCCCTTCGAATTTTGATTTCCCTTAATCCATCAAAATCCCCAAAGCTTGTCCTGTGAAGCTTCCTGGTGACAGCAGGAATGCCGAGGACCACTTTGGTGTGGAGGAAGAGGAACCTAGGTTGAAGATCCGAGCTCCACCGACCAAGTCCACCGTGAGCTCCGCTCCTGGCTCCTCCGGGCAGGTGAGTGCCTATTCTTTTCATTTCTTTGTTCCTAGGCATAACAGTAGATTAAATTAGGTTTTATTTCTGGTTTATTTAGCCTTTATTTCTTAAAATCAAAATCGCAGTTCGTTGGAACTGAGCTTCGGCAAACATCTCCTCTGTGATCCGACTGTTCCCCAACTTGCATGAACACCCCATTTCATTGCCCTATCGCTTCTCCATCATCCTGACCATCTATCCACCTTCGAGTCCTCTTGGATCGAAGGATCGAGGTCCCTCTTCCACTGCTCACTGGACCTCTCTGCTCCTTCCACATTTCGCACTGATTTCACCCAAATAAAAGGCCATGATCCTTCGTCGTTGCCTCGTCATGCCTTTGCCGTATTTGCAGGACCTATAGACCCCTTATTTGGGGTATTAGACTCTAGAACAGACCTCCAGCTTCGTCAATCTCCAGGGCTCCATCGACGAGATCCGGACCCTTTTGAGGTGCCCAACAACTGCAGATCCTCTCTGGGATCATTTTACACCCGATAGGAGCACTCTAAGTGGTCGAGGACCCGGGATCTACAAGATTGAATCACATCTCATCTCATCAAAGGTTTCTCACCCTTACCACAAGAAATCCTCTTCAACATGTCATTAGATATGCCCATTATCCTTGGTACATATCATAAATAACATGTTCACATGCATTTTGGAATTAGTGAGCCATAAAAGATATTTGTTTTTCTTTTTAAGGGGAAACAATAAATCCTTTGCATAAAGATCTACATGTCCCCTCCAACAAATGCACTAGGCCTATGAGCGCAGGGCATTTACAATGGGTGGCCCCAAACCAAAGACAAAGTGCACAAAAAGCCCTACCTTCCGCACGTCGTTGCCCCTTCACCTCATCCCCTCCCTCACCCCAACCGTGTGGTCTCCTCTCCCTACACGTCGCCATCTTCCTGCCCTCCCCGATCTCACCCGTCCATCCCTCCCCCTCCTCATCCCCACCCTCCATCCTGCCACCCTCTTTACGTAGCGCCCGTTCAAACGTGTGGCTCTCCTCAGGTTGGTGCAACAGCAGCAGCACTGGAGCCTTATCCTCTGCCCCTCCATAGATTTTTATGCCCTATGCCTCCCCCCTTTGGACTCTTTCCCACGGCCTCTACCCTTTCTGTATCCGTCCCTGCATCCCAGTAGCATTAACTGCAACTGGGCTTTCATGGACAGTTGCTTTTCGTGCCACTCCTGCCCCACATATGGACGTTCTGATCACCAATGTGTGGAGCTGAGGCACTCGCTGCCACCTTCATTTTTCGGGGTTTCAGCATGTGGGTCAGCATTGGTTTCTTGATCCGAGCTCTGCATGGTTGGTAAACGTTGATGGGTGGGGAGCAGCGGCGGCATGGAAGGGTCGGAGGAGGCGAGGCCTTCCACCTCTAGATCGCTCTACGCGCAAGAGGAGGATAGGGATGATGGAGATGAACACGCCGTAAGCTTAAGAGAGTGGTTGGACCGCAAGGGGAGGTCTGTGGATGCCCTCGAGAGCATCCACATATTTAGGCAGGTGGTTGGTATGGTGAATGAAGCACACAGAGAAGGGGTGGTGGTGGGCAACATAAGGCCTTCTTGCCTTGTGATGACCACTTTCAACAGAGTCTCCTTTATAGAGTCTGCCTCGTGCTCTGGATCGGAGGCCTCTTCGTGCGAGGAAGACCGGTGGAGCGACGGGAAGGAGGTGGGCTGCTCGGATGATCAGGTGGAGGAGAGAAAGGGGGTATTCCCAATGAAGCAGGTGCTGGAAATGGAGTTCGGTTGGTATACTAGCCCCGAGGAGGCGGCAGGGGGGTCGGCGACGTTGGAATCGGATTTTTATCGGCTGGGTGTGCTTCTGTTTGAGGTTGGGATCTTGGTGATCATTGGTGTGTTTGATTTTGGGTAAGTAGTTTGGTACAATCACTCAGCTAATTGTTTTTTTTGCTGGACGCTGGCAGTTGTTTTGCGCATTTGGGCCAATGGAGGAGAAACTGGGGAACATGGCGAGTTTGCGGCACCGGATGCTCCCGCCGCAGCTTCTGTTGAAGTGGCCCAAGCAGGCTTCTTTTTGCCTCTGGCTGCTGCACCCTCTACCAAGCAGTAGGCCCAAGATGATGTGAGCTTCAATTCTTGCTCTTGTTGTGCTATTACTACCTATTCAGTTCCCAGCTATGTTTACAGTGTTCAATCACTAAGATGGCATTTTAATCATTTTAAGTTGGACATTGTGCAAAAAGCGGTTTGTAGCTGATGCTGGTATTGGCAAACACCTCTTAATTACTAGCATTGTATTGGATATAGGGGGGACTTCAATTGCTTGGAGCATTTGGATTTTTTAATCCAGTGAAATTCAATGTTAAAATCCTGACATTGCATTGTGTGGGGTTTAATCCTAATTCTAGGAATAGAGAAGCCTCGGAGATCATATACGTGGTGTGGCATCCTTGCTAGTGTTGGAAATCGAGAGCTGGATGCTGGAAACACACATGCATTTGCATGTATGTCAGGCTAAGGCGCACGCCATGGCTGCACTATTTTAATTTTGATTTGCGACTCCACTTTCTTCATATCCAGTAACTACATGAAAACTCTCATATCCCATATATATGAGCGACCGTATAGGGTTATGAACACTTTGAAAAAAGGGATGAGATCTAATACTTGTCCTTGAGACGGCTTTCAAGGATGACTGCTGCAACACACATTACTGCAAAAGTGAATTGTTTGATCTCAAGAGCGGCTCGTCAGTGCATCGATATTGTGGATGCATACTTTCTCCAAAGGAATTTCCTTCCAAGAATGCTTCGGTGATGATATCTAGTTTATATTTTCTGTTTATTTTGTGCCTATATTGTGAGGCCCGTTCCTTCTCGGATCTGGGAAACCCGTTTACACATCATTCGTAATATCATATTCTCTAGAAATCGCATTAGGGAACTGGAATCAATTGAGGTTTTTATATTTGTAACATCCGGATCTGTACAAACCCGAACCCGACCCAATTAGGGTCCGTGTAACTCCTTGCTGCTCCCTTCTTCCAAGTTGATGGAGATCCAATTCCAGCAAAGATTGTAGGTGTTGAAGCCCCTGTAGCAGCCATAACAACTGTCCAAAAACACCTGGAAGAGCCATCTTCTGCTGCTGCATGCAGCGGACAGTTGATAGATTTTAGCTGATGAAAGTGCTGCTATTTGATGCAAGCCTTTCATCCAATTTTGAAGATCTAAAGGTACAATCATCCCTTCTTTTGCTGCAATCCATGTATTTTTTTGTACAAGCTAAGCTCACTGTTGTCTTGCATGTAATTATTTTGTCAAAACAATGGTATAAGGACTTATGTTTTGGTGAATAGATAGGGGTTGGATTTGGGTTGAAGTGGAATTAGTTGTCGAATGGGAATTGGAGGTTTGAGTGCATTTGGAAGTGAAATTTTGGTTTGGGGATTTGTTGCATTGGTTTTCCAGAGAGCACAAATTTGGAAATAATTTCGGCTGAGGACTTGAGTATTGACATGTTGGAAACTGAGGATTATAATTTAGTACTAAGAATACATGATAGAGTAAATTTCAATTGATGATGTGAAATTCAGGATTTTCATACTAATATGACTGGGTCTTCAGTGGAATTGGTGTAGAGGGTATGGATTGCTCGGGATTCTGCTTGCAATTGATAATTTGTTTTTTTGGATTTCCTCGGGGCTCCAGAGCTGGCTGTGTATCTTGGACACAATTGGGCATTTTCATGAACTGTGAAATGGTGTTAATATCCATCTTTTAATAAAAAAAAATTTCCCCAAATTTTCAGTACTCTAATGTGGTCCTTAGAGAACATGATACTACGGCTGATATGTAAACGGGTTTCCCAGATCCGCGGGAGTGGGCGTAACATATATGCTGCATGTTTATCATGGTTTTCATACGGATATAGATTTGGTTCCCTGTTCATATTCTTGGTTTGTGTGGACAACTCAATAATTTACGGATCTTTGACGGACTAATACACATGGTTTATGTTTTGCATATTTTCATAGATGTGTTGTTTCATGTGGTACATGGACTGCGGTTATTCACAACAATCTTGGAGAAATGTCCTACCTCCATATTATTTCTTATTTCGGATGTTACGTTTATGTTACACATGGATCTTGCCAGTACGTTGGATAAGCTCATTTGATAGAACCTCAAGCGTTGGCAACAAAGCATGGAAATTTGATTAACAAAGATTAATTTGGTATCAGTTCTGAAAACTGACTGATCTTATTGATAAGGACAAACTCGAATAAGGTTCTGGATTGTGGAAGGAACAGCATCACATGTTCCATTGTGGCATCCTCTAGGCCTTATAGAATGTTGTTCGTTGTGTAATATGCTTTAGAGAGTGCGGCTATCATGGGGTCTTTGTCAGGCTAGTTGGATAAGAAATACAACAAAAAGGTTGGGGGGGTCGAGAAATGTTTGTTCTTCAGATCCCTCAAGTTTTGGATTGTTGAGGGGAAATTGATATCAGATTAGGCTCCTGAGTTTTAATAAATTTCTCAAGGACTAGTTGATGCTCAAATAAAGCTTCAAAAGAAGTTTCAAGTTATGCTTATCATAGATAAATTTCCCAAGTTATGAGAGGATTTTGTGATGTCTGAGAAACATAGGACTGGGAAAATCTTCTTGGCTCATTTGTTGAGGGCTATTGCTATTAAAGAAAACTGAGAAGAATAGGAAGGAAAAACCTGTAGTGCATGTAGAGACTGGCTTGGGTGAACCTGGCAATATAAAGAACATGGGAAAAAAGAAGCTAAAGGGTAAAGCGAAAGTCCTAAAGAAATTGATGAAAAAGGCATTGTTAGGGATATGCGAAGGTTGGACACTTCAAGAATGTTGAGATATTAGTTATCTTTATTATTGTTTTCTCATTTTATATTTCTTTTTCCTTCTTCTTGTAATTTGCCCAATAGGTTCCTCTCCTATATAAGAGAACCCTAGGGCCTCTCATAATGCAATTGATTCGTTTCCTTCCATATGGTATCAGAGCGACGGTCTTAGACCGGAGCCCTGATCCAAAAGAAACCGTAACCCTACCCAAAACCCTTCGCGCGCCGCCTCCTCTCTCTCCCCGCAGCACGCCGCCACTGCCCCAACGGCCTTGGCGCCCCCCCCCCCGCCGCCCCATCGGCGTTTTGGCGGTCCTCCAACGACCCCACGGTGCTGCATCACCGGCCCCACCACTCCAGTGGCCCTTAGCGCCGCTCCAGCAAACCTCTGCGGCATCCTGTGCCACCTCCAGTGGGCACCTGCATCGTCTCTAGCCCCGTGCCCCGCACCAGCAGCCTCCCGCGCACGCCAGGACTCCACCCCAACCCCAAGGGCCTTCGATTCTGATCGGAAAGCGTGAGTTCAGACATATAATTCATGCTTTCCGATCCTAGTAAGGAACGAGTATTGGTAAGGATGGTTGTATGAGTCTACACGTACAACCAATCCTTCGTATGATCGTGTAGACTCGATTATATCGGTCTAACTCCCCAGTTGAGTTCCGTTATTTGGTCGTCTTATCATCATGTCAGAGAACAAGGGCGACATCTTCTCGTCCGGAGCCTTCAAGGGCCGACGCCCATCGCTAAGATGGATGGGATCAACTACGAGTTGTGGTCCATGCAGTTTCTCACCCTCATGCAATGCAACAACAAGGAGCACATCCTGACAGATCCAGAGCCAACGGATAAGACTGGGGCAAATGTTTCTTGCAAGAAAGATGACGTGTATGCACGTGTTTGGCTGTGTGGGACTCTCACTATAGAAATAACCAATGATATTCTGACTCAGTCCAATGCCAAGGCAATGTGAGACACATTGGCATCTACTTATGCTCAAGCGAAGAATGAGGCCAAGATCCTTCAGCTACAGTTTGATATCTACAATACAAAGCAGAATGGCTACCCTCTGCATGTTTACTATTTGTTTCGTGGCATGTTTGAGAAGCTTCATAACTACATGCCCATTTCGACATCTACTGAGCAGCAGAAGACGTATAGGAACTATACAATGGTTGGAGTCTTCATGGCTGAACTTGATACAGAATATGATGTTGCGCGTACTCACCTTCTTACTGGAGCTACCATACCTCTCATAGAGGAGGCTTATAGCCGTCTCAGCCAGATCATCATCCCTTCTACAACCACGTCTTTGCCCTCTTCAGCGATGGTCGCTTCTCGTGGCCGGGGGTGGGGGCGAGGGGGTCGTTCCAGTCCAGAGGGCGCACCCCTTGCGAAAGAGGCGGTGGACGCTAGCGTGGTCCTTGCACCTACTGTTGCAAGTTTGGACATGCAGAGGATACATGTTATCAGAAGCATGGATATCCTGTTTCTAGAGCAGAGCAGATTGTATCTTCAGAGACTTCAGCTCCCCAGGTCGATTCTCGCCTGTATGATATTGTCTCTCGTATTTGGGAGATCATGACTCCTACTACTAACACCATCACTACAGATAACGCTGCAGCAACCAGAGCCTATTCGAGCTCCTCAGGTGCCACCTGTGCTTTTACTGGTAGTACGAATGCAGATATAACATAGTGGATTATTGATTCTGGTACTTCTCACCACTTATGTGGAGACAGAGCGCAGCTGAGGTCCTACAAGACTATACCACCTGGTAGATGGATTGTCATTGCTAATGGCGATCACTTACCGTTAGAGGACAGGGGGAGGTGGATTTGACTCCATCCATGCGTCTTAAGAATATTTTATATGCTCCTGCCTTTCAAATGAATTTACTTTCTATTAGTCAGATCACTAAGGATCTGCATTGTCGTGCCATCTTTGATCATTCGTCTCTTGTGTTTCAGGTTATACTCACGGACAGGGTGATTGGATGTGGCCATGAGCAACGGGGACTCTACAGACTGGTCCAACCTCCTCATGCTAGTGTTTCTACTATACCTACCGGACCAGTCTCTCCATATCTATGGCACCTTAGGTTTGGTCATCTTCCTCTGCAGAAACCATGTCATGTCCTTCCTCAGATTTCTTCGAGATCCTCTTTTCAGTGTGAGGCATGTCAGCTTGGGAAGTATCACCATTCTTCTTTTCCATCCCGTCAGAGTCGGAACAGTTCTCAGTTATTTGAGCTCCTATATTTAGACATTTGGGGTCCTAGTCGTGTTCCTGATCACCAAGGACATCGTTTTTATCTTGTAGCCGTCGATGATTTTTCTAGACTGTCCTTGGTATTTTTTTAAGAACAAGTCTGAGGCTGAAAGCCTGAATCTGATATCAAGTGTTTTATTAATGAGATAAAGAATATTTTTTTGCCAATGTCAAATATCTCCGTTCTGATAATGCCTTGGAATTCTGCACCTTACAGCTTTCTGAGTTTCTTAGATCTCATGGGATTGTTCACCAGACCTCATATGCCTATACTTCATAGTAGAACGGTGTTGCAGAGCGCAAACACCGTCACTTACTTGATGTGACCAGAACCTTGTTGATACCGAGTCATGCTCCTTATGCTTACTGGGGTGATGCTGTCCTTACTGCTTGCTATTTGGTGAATCGTATGCCCTCGTCCGTGTTAGGAGAAAAGATTCTTTTCTCGATTGCTTTTCCTGAGAAGGATCTTTTCTCCCTTACACCTCGTGTGTTCGGGTCTGTTGCCTTTGTTCATGACGTCTCTCCAGGACGTGATAAACTCTCTCCTAGAGCTGTCAAGTGCGTGTTTGTCGGTTACTCTCGTACCTAAAAGGGTTATCGCTGCTTTGATCCTATAAGGCGGAAATACTTTGTTAGTGCTAACGTTACTTTCTTTGAGTCTGTCATGTATTTTTCTCCTACAGGTGAAAACTTGTTCCATCTGACTCTAATGATGACATATACATGCCGTCACCTCCTACAGTCGGTCCTTTACCTTCATCTACTCCCGCTCTTCCACCATCTCCACCTCCACCTCCTCCTCCTTTGGTTCAGTTTTTGCCACGTGTTTTTACTCGCAGGTCTCGCTCTGTCCCCCCTGCTCACAGGCCTTGCCCATCATCCAACACGCCTCAGGTATGTAATGAGCATATTGTTTCTAATGATGGCACTACTGAGTTGTCTGTACAACAAGATTCTAGATAGGATGAGCAGGTGCCCTCTCTAGAGGGAAACCTACAAGCTCCGAACTTGGCAGATGATCTTGACATGCCGATTGCTCTACGAAAGCCGAAACGGACGTGTACTACTTACCCTCTTGCAACTCAGGTTTCTTTGAGCAGGTTGTCGGAGGATTTCATGAGGTTTACTATGGCACTATCAGCCGTGCAGATATCACGGACATATCAGGAGGCTCTCAATGATAGTCAGTGGAGATTAACCATGGAAGAGACAGTTGCGCTACAGTTACGTGGTACGTGGAGCCTTGTTTCTGCTCCTGTTGATGCATCTGTTGTGGGATACAAATGGGTGTTCACTGTGAAGCACCGTGCAAATGGCAGTGTTGATCGCTATAAGGCGAGACTTGTGGCACGAGGGTTCACCCAGACATATGGGGTGGACTATCAGGATACTTTCTCTCCATTTGCAAGGCATTCTACTCCGCGGATCCTACTTTCTGTTGGTGTGACACGAGATTGGCTCCTTTATCAGCTTGATGTGAAAAATGCCTTCCTCTATGGTGATCTACAAGAGGAGGTCTGCATGCAACAACCATCTAGGTTTGCTGCTGAGGGGGAGTGTCAGAAGGTTTGCAAGCTACATAAGGCTATTTATGGCCTTGAACAGAGTCCAAGAGTATGGTTCCAGAAGCTTTCGGACTTGATAGAGCAGCATGGGTTTGTGAGATCAACTGTCGATCACTCCTTGTTCGTACCGAGGACCCGGAGAGGAACGCCAGTTATTCTTGTTTATGTTGATGGCATTATTGTTACATGGGATGATGAGCATATCATTCAGGGTGCCAAGGACTTCCTAGGTCAGCAGTTTGTGACCAACGATCTTGGACAGTTATGTTACTTCTTTGGACTAGAATTTGCCAGGAACCAGCGGGGTCTTGTGATAACCCAGAGGAAGTACGTTATAGATCTTCTTTCAGAGACAGGCACAACAGATTGCAGACCTGCCACTACTCCTCTTGACCCGAGCATAAAGCTCTATGATGATGATACTGAGGAGGTCGACAAGAGGAGGTACAAAGAGCTTGTTGGCAAGCTGCTATATGTAACTATTACCATGCCCAACATATTATTTGCAATAAGCAAAGTGATTTGGTTTATGGAGCAGCCCAGACATGCACATATGGATGCAGTCCATATGATTTTGAGATACCTGAAGACTTCATCTGGTACTGGACTTCTTTTCAGCAGAGGCACATCTCTCTTAGTTATAGCATGCATAGATGCAGATTATGTTGGGTGTCCAAAGGATAGGATGTCTACATCAGGCTTTGCTGTTCATAGGGAATTCTCTTGTTTCATGGAAGAGTAAGAAGCAGATTGTGGTTGCCAGATCAAGAGTTGAGTCGGAATACAGAGCCATGGCTCAGGCTAGTACAGAGATGATGTGGGTCATATCTGTTCTTACTGACCTGACTATAGAGGTGTCTCTTCCCATGCACCTCCAATGTGATAATCAGGTCGCTCTTTTCATTGCCAACAACCCATCTTTTCATGAGAGG
The DNA here is from genome assembly GCA_037367405.1 of Ottelia alismoides. Classification (NCBI taxonomy): domain Eukaryota; kingdom Viridiplantae; phylum Streptophyta; class Magnoliopsida; order Alismatales; family Hydrocharitaceae; genus Ottelia; species Ottelia alismoides. Next base: position 527,515 of record JAZKJV010001124.1, on the reverse strand, counting down.
ACAAAGCATATAGAGGTGGATTGTCACTACACTTGTGACATGATACAGAAGGGTATTAACGCCACTATGCATGTCAGTTCTGGAGACCAAACAACATATGTGCTTACCAAGGCCCTAGCGAGAGGACCTTATCAGAGATGTTGTTCCAAGCTGAGTCTGATTGATATCTACGCTCCAGCTTGAGGAGTGTTGAGATATTAGTTATCTTTATTATTGTTTTCTCATTTTATCATTCTTTTTCCTTCTTCCTGTAATTTGCCTAATATGTTCCTCTCCTATATAAAAGAACTCTAGGGACTCTTATAATGCAATTGATTCGTTTCCTTCCACAAAGAAGGATTGTCCTTCTGCCTTGATATATATACCTGCAGTACTTATGTACTATAATGAACACCTACTTATATTTGGTGAGCAAATTCATTTTGTGCATGAAAAGATCTTATGTCCACTAGACTACTTATGCTGCTTCATATTGATTAGATTCATGGATAACTATGAAGGATCTTTAATTGTAGCTCCAATCTTCGTAATGTATATCATTGCATGATTAAGGCAGACTAATGATGTATAGTGCCAGTATATCATTGTATTAAAAAGGATCAATTCGAAAAATGATAACAAATATTTAAGCATGCAAGATTCAAGCTGTTGCGGGTGCATTGGGGCTCTTATATGTCAAGAATACACATATACTATTACTTTGGAATGTAATTGTGTCCGGATATTGGTTGTTGTCATTAACTATTTCTTACACATGTGCTCGTTTGAGATTCTACAATTACAATTCCGTCCCTACCTTTTTCGCAATATCACTTTCCCTCCTATCTTCTCACGCCTTCAGCAGTTATGCACCTTAGGTTAGTTGTCTTTCATTTATATCTCCACAACGGACATTAACTCGTGGGTATAAGCGTAATTGGAAAGGAAAGAAAGGGGTACACACATAATACTTTGGAGAGCCCCCAACCCCCTTCTCCTACCCACCCTCACCACAACTATCCTGCCCCCACCTTCTCCAACATATCCTCTTACCTCCACAAGTGTTCTCCATCGATGCCTCTCACGAGGATTGGGCCTCTGCCATCTTCTGGTTGTCAGTCCTCCCTCAATGAAACATCGACGCCTCCCTCCTCGGTTGGGGTGATGATTACTGCGATACCAACGTCGACAAGTGCTGCCTCTCCACTCCTGCAGCCCAATCCCCCACCTACATCATCGAGCGTGATCACCAAAAGAAGGTCCTCCATGAGCTCAACTTCCTCATCACCAGATCCTTCACTAACATGGATGCCATGGTGTCATTCCTATATGACTCGATGATGAAGGGCCCCTTGAAACTCCCTAACACATCTTTCTCGCAATGGCCAAATCCAACCCCATTCGCCACCCCCACCCATCCTCGTGGAGGCCAAACTCAGCCCCACCCAACTACACCTCATTTACTCTTGGAGGCCAAACCCAAACCTTCGTCCCCTCGTCATAAGCAATCAATCATAGAGAAAATCCGGGGGTGTTCTTAGGTTTGTGCCAGTAATGGGAACCGACCTCTGGCGGGAGGTCACATCATTGAGTGCAACTGAGGTAGAGGTACAAAGATCATGGTTTGATGGCGGATTGCACATTGAAAAGATTCTCGAAAACTGCTCACAGAGTAGTGTATATGCGGTAACAGAGGTCCACATATAGATGACCAGATCGGGCTGTTCTTTGTGATTGGTGGTAGAGATGACGACGCTCAATGCTGTCGACGAGGATGCTGGACACTGATAAGTGAATGATGATAAGCTGTTTATCCTATTTGTTTCTTTATTTTGAAGATGATGGTCGATGAGTTGGAGGGAGGACAATTGTGGTGAGGAAGGGGATGGAGGGGCATTTGGTCAAGAGTTTAGAGGCACAAGTGTAATAGAATCATTCTTACCTAGACTTTGGTTTGGAAAAACCATAGTAAGGTCTATCCAATAGATAATGGAGCTGGCATAATGGTATAACTGTTAATGATGCATAAAGGTTGGGGTACAAATGATATTGTAAAAAAGGTAGGGGCATAGCTGTAATTACAGAATCTTGGAGGACAACTGTAGTGAGGGAGGGGATGGAGGGAGGGGTATTTGGTCGAGTGTAGGGGCACACTTGTAATAAAATCATTCTTAACTAGACTTTGGTTTGAACTAACCTTGGTAAGGTTTATCTAATAGATGTTGGAACTAACAGAAGGGTATGACTGTTAATGGTGCATAAAGGTATGAGTGTAAATGATATAAAAAAAGGTAGGGGCATAGTTGAGAATATCGAAGGGGCACATGTGTCAAAAGCCAAATCTTTAGTTGTATGTTTCATTAAACTTTTGCAAATCTAAACAAATTTATCGGTAAATACTGAACTTGGACATGCAAATTGAAGGTCATACTTCTTGCTTCAGATTTTGATCATGAGATTGATTCTTAGCAACTTGATGCCTCTTTAGCAAGTTCAATTGTTTTTTAATCACTACATGACCACGAAGATGATCTAAACACCTTAATTATGTGGTTATTTAATTCTACTTCACAAAACATGAAGAAATACGATGAAAACTAATAAAGGGTAAATTACAAAAGGACCTTAACTATGTGTGGATTCCCAATTAAGGGCCTCATCTTTCAAATGTAATAAATATGAGCTTGATCTTATTTTTTTGTCTTAAATACATGCCTATGCACCCACGACCCTCCTATCGGCATTAAACCCTAAAGTAGAAAGTTTAGACCCCTCTTTGTTACATTTGAAAGATGAGGTCCTTAGTTGGAAATTGATACATAGCTGTGATCCTTTTTTGTAATTATCCAATAATAAATAAAGACTGAATTCTTATGGAGAATGGGATTTAAGCTTATAATTTACTTCTATAAGGACAATCCTCTTGCTAAGTAGCTTCTTGTTGAGATGCCTTGAATCTCGTTGGGGAGTTGGGTCAAGGGGCTCACGGGCAATGCCTCGAATCATAATTTCATTTTTGGGCATGTTTGTTAACAATACATGAAGGTAGGGGCACAAGTGCTATTGTAAAAAGGTACGGGCATAACTGTAATTGTAGAATATCATATGGGCATAAGTATAAAAAACTGTAGAGATATTATTATGTCTATGTACTATTTTTGCAATTTATATTCTTTTCTTTCATCTTATATAATCTACCCGTGGGCTTCTTCTCTATATAAGAGAGCCCTAGGGTTCTTTGGAATATTAAATTTTGATCTTTTTCCCCACATGATATCAGAGTGACAGTCCTAGATCGGAGCTCTCGTACTCGAAAAAAATTCTAGCCCCCACTCGCTGCCCCCCGTCGCCAGCTACCCACATCGTCGTCGCCTCATGTGGCCCCCGCCGTAGCCCCCCTCTCCCCTACAGCTCTCGCTGCCACCTCCGCCGCTTCCTGAGGCTGCTGCCTATTGCCGCATCTTCTTTCTATAGCGGCTGCGTTTTGCAGCGAAGATCGTTGATTGGATTGGTTGCATCCTATGTCCACACATGCAACCAATTCCCTGTATGTCTGTGTAGACGAATCTTCTTTTGGTCTACAAACCCTAGTTTTTCTCAATCCGACAGTATGTCATAAAACAAAGTTGACCATCCCCGCCACAAGTGCTTTTCGAGGTCCACGCTGATAGTCAAGATGGACGGGATAAATTATGAATTATAGACCATGCAGTTCATGAGCCTTACGTAGTCTACCGATAAGAAACATATTCTTATGGAGTAGGAGCTGTGATGTAGCGTGAAACAAATAAATAGGGCTCTATTTTTCGTACGTTAATTAAATTAGGGTCGAGTTAATTTTATTGAGTCCGTTGCAATTTTATTTAAATAAAGAGATCGCATGTGATCTCTAATCAATTAGTTAATCGGTTATATTAAGTAGTTAGTCGGTTAAAGATATTTAGAGTTCAAACTAAGATTTTATTTTATTTTGATTTTATTCCTCTTTCTATTTTTGTAACTCCATCCCTCTTATATAAAGGGGATGGAAGTCTAATGCTTGATTAATTTGGAGTTAATTAAAAAATTGAGATTTATCTTATATCTCTCTCCTCCCCCCTCTCTTTTCCCTCTACGCGATCTCCGTGCTTCTCCTTCCCCAAATCCCTCGCATCCGGTGAGCCTTCTCTCCTTTCCCCTCCGATTTCTTCTACCAAATAATTTTCTATCGTTAAAATTTTAATTTTTTTACCATTGCAAATTCCTATTTGCATCAGTTGGTATCAGAGCATGGCATACACATCGTCCTCACTATCTGACGATTTCTACATATGTTCGCACAAACACCTAACAAAAGAATCTCATTCAACGGAACGCAAACGACGTGCTGAAGAAGCTTACAACATAGAGTTGATGTCCATATTGCTCGAATTTCAATCGAGTCTATGAGAGTTGGCTGCAAATTTTCAGACCTTGAGTATCATCATATCGACTCAATTACCATCTGTCACATTACAACTACTCGAAGTTGCTGTCCAGAAGGTTTCAAAACCCCCGCCGCCATCTCTAGTCATCGTCAATGTAACCCTCGTCCAAGGCGAGTTTGAAGGCCACACTGTAAAAGAAAGTGAAGGAACGAAGGAAAAATGATCATATGGAATTGCTGTCCAACACATTTCAGATGTAGTCGCTGGGGAAATCGACTCCAGTGCCCCCTCCGGCCATTCCATTTTCTCCGCCAACTCCTCCAAATCCGGTGCGGCCCTCTCCCCCACCCTCGACCATAGTGGCATTGGTCCCATCCCCACCACCTCTGCTATGTGTTCCCTTATCCCTGGTACCACCTCCTACAACCACTTCAGCACTCCCGCACCCCTCTCGTAAGCCTAGCCCCACCACCACCGCATCCCACACTGCCACCTCCATCGACCTCCCTCCGACCCCGCCTCCTTGCGAGCCTCGAGCCCGTGCGCTATGCCGTGCATTGCTCGTGCGGGACCAACACCTTCTGTGCATCCAACACGACCATTACCATCGCCTCCGCCACGAACGACACCACCATCGAGTTTAAAAGGCCCAAATCCTAAGAAGAGAAGAAACTTACTACCTGATCGGATGCTTTCTCCCCAAGAAAGAGGAGTCAAATATCTCCTGAAGTTTTGCACCTATACTGTACACATTTCATCCTTTATAAAAACGTTACCACCATACAAGAGAGAGCAACGACCATTATAGAGGAGTAGCCCAATTAATGGTGAACATTATACGATCATGTTGTGTTTGGTCGACGAGATCATTGTAAAGATAATAGATGAGAGTACTGTCATGAGTGGTTAAGATTGGAGAGCGTTTACATAACAAAGTCTTTAACCAACAAGTAGCTAGTAAATCAACATTTCTTCTCCCAGAAATGCAAAATTTTACTCTCTTAAAAGAACATCTTGACCCCTTACATATATTGCTTCTATATTTGAGAAATATAGATGCTGAAATGGAGGATGAGATGCTACTTTGACTTTATTGATTTGCTAAACTATATTTTTATGCAGGACTTTTAGACTAGATAACAATTTAAAAGTAAGAATCATTTACTTTAGGTTTAAAGTTTGATGCTAAGGATATTGAGGAGATTAAGTGATTTGATTTGCATTATTGATTAGAATGGTTTGATATAATCTTACTTGTTAGGAGCTGATCATGACCACTATATAACATACAATATACACTATATACCATGCATTCTAGATGTGTGCAGTTCACTTTTGCTATATAGTAGAAAGTTCATTTAGACAATTCTAATGCTTGTCTTTGCAAGTAGATATTATTTTGTTAAGTTAGATTAAGGGCTTCTTAAATGCTTATAATCATATGTTTCCAAGTTCCCACAATCTTGAATATTAAATGATTATAATTTTAAATTATTTTATGTATATAGGAATAATTAAAAGGGATTTTTACCCGACAGACCTTATAAACTTTGCCAATCACCTCCACGACCTTTAAAACAACCTAATTCCTCCTAGACCCCGTAAACTTGCCAACTCTTACCCCATGAGCCCTCCGGTTAATATGTTTTAAGCCTGTGGGGGTTCTTGGGGGTAATTTACAGGGTCGATGGGGTAATTACGTCGTGTAAAACGTCGTAGAGGCATTTTAAAACGTTTATAGGGTCTGTTGGGTAAAAATCCCTAATTAAAAACATTTTTTTTTGAAAATTTTCAAAATTATTCGAATTATAGAGGTATAAAATTGATGAGTCATGCTACGAAAATATGAGAACGCGTGATTTAAAAAAGGTTGAGGAAAGTATCCAAAGTAGCAGAAAACCGATTCAGATTATGTCAGGTCGCTTAACTATTAAAGCTATCCACATGTTGAGGAGAATAATGTAGATTTATAGAGTTAAAAGGAAGAATCTTTGTATGATTTTTATTGATTTGGAGAAGGTTTTTGATTCTGTTCCACGGAGATCTTATGGAGAGTTTTGGAGGAGAGACAAATACCAGTCCAGTACATCAATCTTTTAAAGGATATGTGTGATTAGGCTTCATCTTGTGTAAGGATCTAATTTGGGAAGACCGATGACATCAACATCAGTTTACATCAAGGTTCAACTTTATGTTCTATTCTTTTTACTTTGATTATGGATGAGTTGGCTAGTCGCATTCAAGATGAAGTACCTTGGTGTATGTTGTTTGCCGATGATATTGTGTTGGTTGATGAGTCTAGAGATGGAGTAATAATAGCCTTGAGGTTTGGAGATATGACCTAAATACTAAAAGATTTCATATAAGTAGGGCTAAGATATGATGGAGCGTTGGTGGAGGGTGAAGAGCAGCGGGGTGGCGGACTCGAATCGGTCGGAGGCATTTGGAAAGCCTCCCGACAGAAGCCGGTTCCTCGAGGGGCCTTCTTCTCGTGCTCGGGGTAAGGAGAAGTAAGGCGAGGCGAAGGAAGAAAAGAGGTCGGAGCTTCAGGGGGAAGAGAAGGAAGAAAAGAGGTCGGTTGAGGAGGGGGAGTGGGTGAAGGTTTCGCATGCCAAGCCCGGGAAGAAGTGCTTCCGGTGCGGGAAGCATGATCATCTCGCTTCGGCTTGTCATCTTCCGCCTCGATGCTTTGCATGCGGCAAGTTGGCCATCGCATGTCGACGTGTTGGGTGGGGGATTCGCATGTCGACGTGTTGGCTTCGCATGGTGATGATTTTCAGCACTTCGCTGGCTCCAGGGGTGGTGGTGCGACACTAGGGGAAGGCCTGCGGGGTAATCGCGATGACTCTTCGGCCGCCAGAGGCTCTCGTTCATTTGCGCAGGTGGTGAGTGGAGGCACCTGCGAGGGGGTTCTGGGTGGTGGTGCTCAGGCGGAGCGTGGGGCGGAGGTTGCTTCCTTTTCGTCGATGGCTTTGCATGGTGAGCTCGACGTTGCTTGTGCTGGGGGTCGTGGTTCTCGTGGGGAGGCGGTGCGGGAGGAGGTGGTTCGCGGGGAGGCGGTGCGGGGGGGGGAGGTGCAGTGAGCCGGTGCGGGGAGCAGACTCCGGGGGTGGAGGTGCGGGGCAAGGGGGTGCGCGGGGAGCTGATGCTGGGGTTGGTGGCTCTCGCGGGGAGGCGGTGCAAGGGGTGTCTTTCTTTGGGGAGGCCGTGCATGGGGAGCCTATGCATGGGGAGCCTGTGCATGGGGTCTCGGTGCATGGGGAGCCTTTGCAGGTGGCTTTCGCGGGGGGGCAGCGCGACGGTATCGGCCTCCTGGCGGCGGTGGGCCTTTTGAGGAGACCGGGCGTCGAATGGGCGACGGTTCGTGACGCCACCGTGGCTTTCTTGGGTCCCCATTTTGCCGCTGACTTCGTCATTTTCGATTCCTCAAGATGCTGCGTTCGTGGTCTCTCCCCGGAGCAACGGGAGCGACTGTTTCGCCTGTTCCCGGCAGGCGACGTGGTGTGGCGCAGATGAGGGTTGCGGATGGGGCCTTCGTCGACTCGGAGGTCTGCGTGGCGGAGGTGCGGGGTGCGCCTTTCCTCTCGCGCACGGTTCCCACTCTTTCTAAGGTGGTTTGCGGCTGGGGGGAGGTTCTGGCGGTTCTCGACGACGGTCTCGGGCCGGGCAAGGATTGGACGTGCGCTCGTCTGCTGATCGAGTGCTCTCGGGCTTTTCTAGCCACGACGGGTGACAGGGTTATCTTTGAGAGCTTGAAGATTGGTCGATGGACCTTCAAGCTGGAATTCTCCTTTCTTTCGCCTCAGGCGGCGACGGCGAGTCCGCCGCCCTCTTCGGTTGCTCGCGGCGGCCCTTCGGAGGAGGGACTTCGAGTGGACGATACATCTTCTCATCGACACATGTCATCTCTTGGAGGAGTTTCCGAAGCGTCGCATGGTGAGCGTCTTTCCTCTGCCATGATATCTCAGCTATCATGGGGAACATGCGCTAAATCCGACATGCGGGGTTTGGTTGCTGTGCGCTCTTTCGATGTGGATTCGACTTCTCTGCAACCCTCTATTCTGTCGGCTGATTCCGTGCAACTGTCGTTCTTGGAGCACGTGACTAATATGCCGCTGCGTCCGGTTGTCGGATCTGTTCTTCTTGGATCCGTTTGGCCCAACATGCGGGCTTCTGCTGATCCGATCTTGCGGGCTCCTGCGGGCTTTCGGGCCGCTTCTGATTTCGCTTCCGTCGGGCCCACCTTGCGGACTGATTTTCGGGATACTGCTTTCGAATGTGCTTTTTCCGAACCCATCATTCAGGCTTCTGCGAGTATCGGATCCAATTGGCCTACTATGCGGGCTACTGCTGATCCATTCTTGCGGCCTACTATCGATCCGTTCATGCGGGCTGCTGCGGATCCGATCGTGTCGGATCCCCCTCTGATGGCAATCGTTTTTCAAGGTCCACTGCCAGTCCCATCGCGGTTTCACCTGGAGGAAATTGACTCATCTTCTGCAACGTCTCCGCTTCTTTCTCCTTCGACACCTGGGACTTCATCGGCTTCGGCTGTGCATGCGATTGGTGATCTTATGGGGAGCTCATCTGCCTCTCGTTTTGGAAGAGTTACAGTAGGCGTGTCCACTCACGCCTTGGAGATCCAATGCTGTCTACTTGTTTGTCGCTGCGTGACTCGGTGGCAGAGGCCGCATGCCTCTCTTTTATCGGGGGTCGCTCGCTGGATTTCTCATGAAGATTTTATCTTGGAATGTTCGGGGGCTTGGGGACTCTGATAGGCGGCGGGCGTTGGGGATGCGTCTTTCAGAGTGGGATTGTGATATCGCCTTTATACAAGAATCGAAGCTGATGGGTGTGGACGATTCGATTTGGAGGTCCTTTGGTGCTGGCCCTCTCGATGACTTTCGCTCGTTGGACGCCCTTATGCGCGGTGTCCTCTCGTCCGCGTTCGTTCTCCGATCATAATCCGATCGTGTGGGATTCGGGGGACGATCTTCGTCCTCGGGGTCTTTTCCGGTATGAACGTTGCTGGCTCTTGGAGCAAAATTTCAAGGAGGTGGTGAAGAATCATTGGGAGCAAACCACGTCTGTGGGGTCTGCTGCACGTCGTTTCGCTCATAAACTTGCGTCTCTGAGGACGGTTTTGGCGACGTTCAAAAGGGACACTCGTCTGGCCCGCATGGCGGCTCGGAAGGCGGCAGACGATATCATTTTGCGACTGGATCGTTTGGAGGGTGCTAGAGAATTGCTTTCGGACGAGCTAATCGAGCGCGGCGCTGCCACTGTTATCGTCAATGCGGAGGACAAGAAGCGGGCCATGGAATGGCGGCAGCGCTCGCGATGCGGTGGCTTAAGGATGGTGACGCGAATACCGCGTTCTTTTATCGGGTGGCCAGCGGTAGAAGGCGCTTTAATTCTATCCATTCTCTTGTGGTTAATGGTTCCCTCGTCCAGGGGGATAGGGACCTGGGTAAGACTCTGGGGGATCACTTCAAGGATAAGTTTGGCTTCCGTTCCCAGCGTATTTGGCGTTGGTCCGGCCGAGGGGCTTCATCTATTCTTTATTCGGACGCCGGGGCCCTGGTTAGGCCATTCTCTTTAGCTGAGCTCAAGGAGGCCGTTTGGGAGCTCAACGCGGACGCCTCCCCGGGCCCTGATGGCTTCCCGGTGGCCTTCTACCGTGACTTCTGGGAAGTGGTGGCTGATGATGTCCTCGACGTTGCATGGGAATTTTGTGACGGTAACCATGGGTTCGACAAAATTAATAAGGCCCTTATTGTGTTGATTTCTAAATCTAGTGCGCCCAATCACATTGACGATTTCTGGCCAATCTCCATATCCAATGGAATTTATTTAATAATCGCTAAGGTTTTGGCCAGGCGGCTGGCTCCTCTCCTGGACTCGCTGATCTCGCCCTCTCAAGCTGCCTTTATTCGTGGACGTCAAATAAATGATTGCTTTGCGGTAGCCTCCGAGCTTGTGGAGGCGTGGAGGAAGTCGTCTTCTAAGGAGATTCTTTGGAAGATTGACTTCGCTAAGGCATACGATTGCCTAGATTGGCGGTTCTTGTGGTCGGTCTTGAGGCGGAGGGGCTTCCCGGACGTGTGGATATCATGGGGCCGGCGCTGTGTGTCTACGTCATCCATGTCCGTTCTTCTTAATGGCCGCCCGGTCGGGGGCTTCTTTCAGCCGAGGAGGGGGGGGTCCGTCAGGGGTGTCCTCTCACCCCCCTCCTATTTGTGTTGGCGGTTGATGTGTTGCCACGTATGATTGATGGCGTCGTCTCGGCGGGGCTCACCCGCGGTTGCTCTCTGGGGGACTTCCACGTTCCTCTGATTCAGTTCGCTGATTGAAGGTGGCCCTTCCTATATGCTTTATTGAAGGCAGCCCCTCCGAGTCGGAGGTTTTGGAGTGCGGCCGGTTGCTGGGGTCCTCCCCTGCGGGTCTTCCTGCTGACTATCTTGGCTTGCCTCTGGCTGTAGGCCGCGCCCGGCTTCGCGATTGGAAGGTGGTTGTGGAAAAGATGGAGGCGCGTCTGTCCGGGTGGCGCGCGGCTGGTACTTCTCAAAGCGTTGCTCTCTTCTATTCCAATTTATTTCTTGTCTGTCCGTGGTATGCCCAAGGGGATTCAGATGCGAATGGAGAAATGTATGAGGGGTTTCTTGTGGGGAACGAAGGGCGAGAGGAGTAGGGGGGTGCCCTTGGTGGGTTGGGGTGAGGTCATGAGGCCCAAGCAGTTGGGGGGCTGATGCAGCATGATAGCAATTTAAATTTTTGTAGACATTTATTTTGTCTAAA